>JAQHUG010000019.1:8959488-8981728 GCA_028555095.1 Dicrostonyx torquatus | reverse complement strand
CCTGTGTTCTTCACACAACTCCATTAAGATTGAGAACAGACTGTAAATTAAGCTAGTAGTGCCCTAAAGCCAACTTGAAGAGTTTTAGGACTGTTTGCCATCATGGACCAAGGGTGTGGTCCCTCGAGGTGACTGTTCCCAGGAGAAATGAAACACTGAGATGTGTCTGCAAGCATACTCAGTAGCACATGGCTTTCTGTGTGTGTACACATGTCTGCACATGGCCTTCCATGTGTGTGCCTATCTGCACATGGTCTTCTGTGTGTGTGTACATGTCTGGAAAGATTCTGGAGTTTGTTTAAAACCAAGGTTTTGCTGCAGAGAGACTATTTAAGATAGATCTCATTGTGCCCTTTCTTTTTGACACTTGTTTTAAAAAGTTCATCATTTATTCCTTACTGTGCGCAGGATGGAGAGGCATGCGCCGTAGCGTGTGCGCAGCAGGCGAGAGCTGTGGGGTGGGCTCCAGGGATAGGACTCAGGTTGCCAGGCTCGCTGAGCCGTCCTGCTGGCCTTTGTGTTTAATGCTTTCTCTTTCCTTTCACATAGAACAAGACTTGATTTTCTTGTTACTTAGCTTATTTAGATTTCGGACACTGGGCCTGTGTCTTCCACACCTTCACATTTCCGACTCCTCAGCAGGGAGAGGACATTTGGTCCTATCTCAGACCTGTTTTAGCCCACATGGAGCCACTGTAGCCCCCACTGGCTTGCTTTGGTCTGTCTTAGGCACTCTCTCTTCAACATCTGTCTGGGGACACAGCACATACTGCTTTTGTGTTTTCCTGACTTTTATTGGTATAAAGGTATGCAGTCTTATTCCCAGGGCTGCAGAACAGGGCCAGGCTCGTTTTAGGCTGTGATGCTGGAAAGCTTGGACAGCACATCAAACTGAGGGCCCCTGCTCACCATTTCTAGAAGAGAAAAGAGTTGATGTTGAATTTTTAAGCCATGATCTCACACTTCAAAATCTGATCATTCCTAGATTAGACAAGGAGTTATGTTACTCCTCACGTTCTTTGGCCCGGTGCCAGCTCGATTTTCACCATATGGCCCTAAATTTAGGACAGCTTTTTGTGTGTCAAATCGAGCTCTCAGTAGCATAATTGCCCCAGGTTGGTGTTATAGGCGATGAACTGACGAGACTCAAACTGCGATCTGGTCTCAAAAACCTACCAAATTCACCATAGTCCTCCCAGAACCATCCCTCCCAACTTTGAAATTGTTTCCTGCATCCTGGGCAACTCCTTAGTTGTGGGCAAAGAAGACGCCTTCTTAACTTGGTTTCTTAGCTCATCCCCTACTCTTTGGGGTTCATCTGTGCTGAAAATAGTTTCCCATGGTAAAGGCACAAATGTGCCCACAGCGAGAGCCGCAGAGCAGTGTGAATGGCCAGAACAGTACCAAACAACCTGCCAGTTTTGTGCTGGTTCACGCTAGAGCCAGACCCTTTTCTCATGATGGTCCGGGCTATATTTCTTTTATTATTATTATTGTTATTATTATTATTATTATTACAAGAAAAATTTACATTTACTCCCCTTGTTCCCGGCCCTCCCGCTCCCCCCCTACCCCACCGCCCTCCCCCGGGCTATATTTCGACCGACAATCACAGAAATGCACAGGGATAGCATGGATAGAGTTTTAGCTTCAAAGCTCAATCTATTGTACTTATATTTCTTTTGGTTCTAACAACTAATGAACTTGTTCAAGAAAATGACAACCATTTACTTTGTTAATGACTTCATGTGGTCTATTTGACAGTGAGATACAGTCTCTAAAAACACTGATATGTTTTGATCTTAAGTTGCTGCTAAACTCACCAAAATGCATCGTTACTTATTGTGTATAACTGGACAGGAAAGAAGGGATGGTGTGGCTGGTTCTCTCATATCCCCACTTTCTTAAACACAATTAGGAACATACTCAGAAAAGGCAAGGTGTGCCCATTCCCCGGCACTGAGATAAACGTATGTCAGCCTCATGCCGTCAGCCAGCCAGAGACTGACAGATTGAAGGTAAGAGAGGAAGGGGAAGTGGGCCTCCGTCTAGAAAGTTTCCCACATAACCTCTAAGTAGGTCCAGATGTCTTAAAATAAAAAATATGTATCCCATCATGGTGATTAGGGTTTTATGTGCTTGAGATTGACTTTGAGGGTTCAAGAAGAAAGGTAGGACATCAAACAAAACCAGCACTTTCCTGCAGAATAAGGGCTCGGTATGTGCCGCTCTGGGAGCACAGAGCACAGACGTTATTTTTAATGCAACTGGCAGATGAGGGGGAGCAGCCAGGAACTTTCTTGGTCTGTGGCCCAATTATAGAATGAGAGAGCGGGAGAGAGAGAGAGATCACAGTGTGGCAAGACATGCCTGTGTTGGCCTCTACTGACTGGCGAGAGAGAGAGAGAGAAAGAGAGAGAGAGAGAGAGAGATCACAGTGTGGCAAGGACATTCCTGTGTTGGCCTCTGCTGACTGGAGAGAGAGAGAGAGAGAGAGAGAGAGAGAGAGAGAGAGAGAGAGAGAGAGAGAGGCAAAGACATGCCTTTGTTGGCCTACGCTTCCCTGCTCACTGTGCATTCCTGTGCCTTTATGTTGCCCACAGTGTTACACCCTCACCTCTCACCATTCATACTCCTCGGACATTACTAAAGAACTGATTTAGGTTGCATCTTCATCGTTTCTCCCTGGGAATTCACACGAAGTCTTGCTAGTCTCCCTCTTGACTTTTGTCCTGCATTTCAAATCCACTAAAAAGAGAATGCAGCATGCCCTCTTTTTCTCTTTCCTAATGTCTCATGTAAAACGCTTGAGAGAATATATTGAGTATTTGAAGGGTGAAATTAAGGAAAAGTTCTCCAAGGGCCATTGAAACAGCTCAGAGGACAGAGGCTGTTGCCACCAAGGCTGATGACCCAAATTTAATCCCCAGATAGTCAGATAGTGGACAGAGAATCAAATCACAAAAGTTGCACACACACACACACACACACACACACACACACGTACACAGTAAATAAGTAAATAAAAAGTTTTCCATTTTGCTTTGTGTTGGGATCAGGCACTTGGATCGATCTTTTGTGTCTTTGAACTGAACAGGTGGGCTGTTTGTGTGAGATCCCAGCTAACACTTTTGAACCAGACACTCTTCTTTCTCTCTCTGTTTTGACAAAAAGAGTATTTTGTTTGGAGTTTTTCAGTTGTATGGTTACTTGTCATCTGATACGTGGGATTCACTTTTGAATCCACTCGGAGCATCTGGTGATAAACCTCTGTCATCTCCGTACTGCTCTTTGGTACCAGATGGGGGAATGGTTTACATCAGGCACAATGTATATCTGAACACTAAGGTCACAGGCAGAGTGCGTTGCCTTTTATGGGCAGCAAGACGTGGAGTGTGAGCTGCTTTGCTCTTCCGGCCACACGGACGATGGGACACGAAGCCCTGTTTTTATGTCTGGATTCCAGGGCAGAATTATTTTCTAAACATGTTTGTGTCAGCAAGCCCGAGCCTTGCTGAAAGCTGCATTCTCTCTTGAAGTGCAGCAGAATGGATGACCGTCAGCTCCAGCCCTCCTACATCTGATTAAAGCCACCTGATGGAAGTTTACCGCCACAAACTCTGATCCTTATCCTCTTGTCTTCGGTTCCTCCTCTCCCATAAGAGCAGGACCTAAATCACATTAATAAAGCCCCGCTCAGACTAATCATCACACTGGGTAAAATTTCCCCCTTGCTAGAGGCAATTTTGAACCATGTGGAACATTGAAAGGATGGTGGAAACAACTTACGGCAGTTGATTAGTTTAATTCTGGAGTGTGGGATGCAATGTGTTTCAAGTCTTGATAGGAAGCGCTTTCATAGGATTGTGTGTGTGTATGTGTGTGTGGTATGTATGTGTCTGTTTGTGTGTCTGTGTGTGTATGTGTATGTATATGTGTGTTTGTGTGTGTGTTTGTGTGTCTGTGTGTGTATGTGTGTGTGTTTGTGTGTCTGTGTGTGTATGTGCTTATATGTGTGTGTGGTGTGTGTGTATGTGTGTGTATATGTGTGTTTGTGTGTGTATGTGTGTGTGTTTAAAAGGACAGAGTAATGCAGGAATTGCAATAGCAAATAGCCTCTGCTCAGCCCTATTGTCCAAATGACTTCTTTGGCTCAATGTCCATGATAGTTGCAGGGTTTTGATTAATGCTTGAGATTTCAAGCAAAACATGTATAGTTTTAATAGATTCTGATTATGAGGAAGTTTTGTTCATTAATTCTGTAAACCAAAGGAGGAAGTCTCTTTGTGTAAAATTTGTGTAAGAAGGGGTTTGGTATGTACGGTGTCGGTGGTGTCAACTAAGAGGTCTGATGGCAGTTACTAAGACAGGAGCTTTGAAACTTGTTGATTACACTAACAAGATCCAAGTTGTTAATATCTGGGCTCACAAGAACAGAAGGAAGAACCAATCAGCCAGTGTACCTGGAAAATCTGCAGTCAGCTTTCTTAAGGAGAAGTGACCGGGACAGGTGCTGCTCAGGCCTGTATTCGCTACAGGTCCTCAGCTAGAGTATGTGGGCTTTGTTGAGCTGCAGGTTGCTGCCTCTGCCGCTGCGTTTCTAACTCAAGCCCGGGAGGAGGATAATTTACCCTTCCAACAAGTTCTGACACAATACTGATTGTACAGCCCAGGGACTACACTGTGAGGGCTCCTGTTGTAGCCATAGCTGGTCCCCATAGAGCAGAGCAGAGCACACACACACACACACACACACACACAACACACACACACACACACACACACACACCCCTCAACAGAGAGAGAGAGAGAGAGAGAGAGAGAGAGAGAGAGAGAGAGAGAGAGAGAGCGCCCTGGACAGAGGCTTAAGCTGGGGGCATGTCCCTCTCCTGAACCCCTAGCCCTAAAATATTCTTTCTCCTTTAAACACTATGTTCCCAGGATCACAATCTTTGCCTGCTTTCTCTTCTTATGCCAGAAATATTTTCTTAGCCACACCTGTTTCTTGTGTATAACTCCACATAGATATACATCAATGTCCCACAGCTAGAAAATGCCATTTCAAGTTCCTAAGCTAACTGCAAGAGGCTGGGGCACCAAAGATACACTGGAACCGTTCCTGTCAGCTCGGGACTGAAGAAACCTTATGTGACACATCAAAGAGTTTTAAGCAAGTGAACCAGAGTTTTACCTCAGATCCACTACAGAAAACCTTTGAAGACGTTCATCGAGGTTCCCAGCTCGGATATGCAGCAAAGGCTTGGACTCTTGGTGACCCTCCACATATATAGGCAATGAGATGTGGCGCTCCCCCGTCACCATGGAAAACTGATTCCTGATGGGGAAAAACTAGTGATTGGAATCAATGTTTTGTGAGTTTCCACATTTGTATAGTGGATTCATTGTGTCCGGGGGCGGGGAGTGTTAGAAAAATATCTCAAAAGATAATTTCTTTTACCTTTACAATTTCTTTAGTCATATTTTTTCTGGAAAATAATAATGAATAAGAGGGTAGGCATGCTGGTGGAACCCTGTAAGACTTGTTAATGTCCAAATACATTGGACATCTAGTTGAATTCTCTTGCAGGTGTTAAAGCAGTGTCCCTGGCTTCTGCAACAGTAGATGATGGCCTGTGGGTGCCTTCACTTCGGGCTGCTCCTCATCATTTTGCCCCTTTCTTTCAGAGGTCATCACAAATATGTTTTTTACCTGACTCCAGTCTCAAATTCATCCATCTCATTTTATAGTGCGTATTCCTGTCTTGCTGAGGCTAACAAAATGTTGGCTTGAAGCCGCAAAGCCACCAAGCAACTTGCAGCTTCTTTCAAGGCAGATGCTCACCAGATACATTTAATCAACTTTGAAAGAATTCTGTTCTTAGCAATACTGTGTTTTGTAAGGAACTTTAGCAATTACGATCCCATTAATTTGTAATAAAATAATTCAAGAAGGCTTGAGATACAGCCCAAGGCTAAAGCACTTGCCTTGCCTGTGGGAAGCCACCAAGTTTTATAGCCTTCTATAAAGAAACCAAACCAAACAAAGCACAGATTTAGAGCGCAACACCCACCAAAAAAGGCAAAAATACCAAAATATCAATGACTTGCGAAAGGATAGGTTTGCTTTAAAATCTCTCTGGGTTTTGAGTTGCTATGGTATGAGGCGGCCAGCAGATTAGGGGATAGCTGCCATTGGAAAGATGGTTTCTTTCTCCGGTTTCCACAGGAGGGGCACGTGCTGCCACACAGGACTCCTGAGGAAGCCTGGGCCTGTCAAGGGGACGGGGAAGGAATGCACAGAGGCTTTGTCGATGGATAGGAAGGAGTGGGCAGAGCAGGTGAGCTGTGGAGTAGGTTTCTGATCCGCTCATCTGAGTACTTCTGGAAGGCCAGGTGTCCAGCAGTCCCTGGCTATCCAGAAGGCCCAGGATGAGGAGGCAAAGACATGTTGCCTATCAGAGGCGACAGTGAAGCTGTGAGATCAGACTTGGCTCTTGTATTTGTTACTTTTCTTGTCACTGCAACCAAATACCCAACAGTGACAGTTCAAGGAAAGCAAGACTTGTTTTGTTCCCATTTCTGAGGCTTCCATGTGCGGTTTCTTGTCCTCGCGCTGTTTGAACTGAATGTTCTGGCAGTGGGAAAGGGTCGGGGAGGCGTTTGTCCACTTCCTGGCCAGTGAAAAGCAAGTTGAAACAGAATAGTGGGACAAATGTAACCTCCAGAGGCACTCCCCCATCTGCCTCTGTCTTTTAGCTAGGCCCCACCCACACCTGAGAGTTTCCACCCATTCCTAAGAGAGCAACACCCACTGGGAGACCACAGTCTCCCACTTAGCACTTAGTCTGCTGAGGCTTAGGAGAGGTTTATGTGCAGGCAGACCCTTTCCTCTTGCCAAGGATTAGGAACCTTGGGAAGGCAGTCTTCTCACAGGCAGTGAGGTCCCAGGTACAAAGAAACAAGACCACAGAAAATAAAGCTGAGTATAGTGGTATACCCTTATAATCCCTAGAACTCAAGACACTGAGGCAGGAGGGTTGCCACAAGTTTGAGGCCAGCTCAGGCTACAAATAAGGGCCTTCATCAAAAAACTCTTAATCTCCCCCGCCCCGAAAAAGTAAACAAAGAAATAAACAGTAAATCAGGAGTTGAAGGTCAGCCTCATTTACCCAAAGAGTTCAAGTTAGCCTGGGCTACAAGAAACCCTGTTTAATTTCTATAGTTATGTTACCTGAGCAAAATCAGGTCAACAGTACCAGACATCATTCCAATAGGAAGCACTAATTGGACTCAATGGATCATTACAACAACAGAAAGAGAGAGGACATCACTTGGGGAGGGGATGTGTTGGGGGTACTTGAGAAGAGTGGGAGAGAGGAATTGGGGCTTCTGAGGGGAGTGGGAAGGAAGAGTGGGGCATCTTGAGGGGAGGGGGGGAGAGGAGTTCATACAATCGAAATGTATCGTTTACATGAATGAAACTGTGAAGGAATAAATAAAAGACATTCTAACAACAAAAAAGAGAGTCTGTCTCATCAAACAGTAATTTATTAATTCAGGGGACAGGTAGTTGGCTTACTGGGTAGAAGCACTAACCATGCAAGTCCAAAGATCTCAGTCTCCTGAACTCACATAGAAAAGCTGATGCAGTGGCACACATCTGGAATCCCAGCACCTCTAGGTGGGATGAGAAGCACACACAGGAGAATCAGTTAGAAACTCACAGGTCAGCTAGCTTGGAGTGCAACCGCAAAAACAAGAGAGACTACCTCAATAAGGTGGAAGATGGGAAAACACTCCCAAAAGTTGTTCTATGTCTGTACACACGTACCATGGCATGTGCATGCCAATACACACACACACACACACACACACACACACACATTTTTAAATACGATAATAGTTTTTAAAATAAAGAATATGTAATACAGACAATAAGACGTAAGCCCTCACTTCCCCTTCTTTTAGCACATAGAGAGTTGATGTAAGAAGGGACATGGTGACTTATAGGTCCCCAGAGTGTCCTGGAGAACCTCTTCCACCTAACAGGTCTTCCATATAACAGGTCTTCTATATAAAAGATCCCCACAAACTCAGGTAGTTCCTCCCTGGGGAAAGCCATGGGATCTTCCAATGCATAACTCTGCCTGGATGTTTCTGATAGCAAAAAGCTCGCTCTTGAGAATCAGTGCAGAGAAAACTGGCTAGATTCCATCATTGTCCTTTCCAGCCATCAGGTTTCCCATCTCTCTGGTCTTCAGTATGAGCTCATGTGTGAGCCTTGAGCCTCAGATCTGGGTTTGAGTGTCTGCTCCATTTACCAGAATTGTAGCTTTTATTTTCCCGATCTGTGAAGACAAAAGTAATGCTTCTACATCAAAGACTGTTGTTCCACTGCCTGTGTGACATGCTAAACACACAGGAGTTGCTAGGTGTTGAACGGATGCCGATTATCTTTGCTGACCATGAGGCGCTAGCTCATGCCAGGTCTCAATCCTGATTCCTTTTTCTACTTTATAAAATGCTTCACACCGTCAAGCTCTTCCAGGGCTCTTCTGCATTGGCTCTCACATCCTCCCACAAACCTGTAGGCGACTGAGCATGTGTGATTATTTCTGATTTGTAGCTGGATGGAGAGAGCTTTGGGAGGGACAAAGACTTATTCCCACGGGAAAGTTAGGAGGTCACAGTGACTGAGCTGGAACGCATGACTACTTACTTAGTCCTGTGAAAGCCCAATGGGAAAAGACAAGAGCAGGCTACCATGTTTCTTGCCAAAACACCCTGTACTTCTGCAGAGAGCAGGAAGCAGCAATCAGCTAACCCTGGACTCAGATAAAGGAGCTGCTTGTTGGATGTCCAGCCATTGGCAAGTGTGTATCAATCATTGGCAAGTGTGTATCAATAATTGGCAAGTGTGTATCAATCGCTGGCAAGTGTGTATCATTTCTTGGCCTTAGCAATCTCTTATGCCTCTGCTTCGACCTCTTTCAAGGCTCTGCGCTCACTTTCTGCCTTCTTGAATGGTGAATGTTGTATCCATCCTTTTCACATCTATCAAACTATGTGGCTTGTTACATTTCCCTTGGGCCATCTACCTGCTCATCCAAACCACAATGTGGCTTTGGTATGCTACTTATATTCTTTGCAGACTGGTGGGGGGGATGGGGTAGGGGGTAGCTTGGGAAAAGTACAAGTAAAATTTAATATCAGATATTGTAAGGGCTAGGTGGTGGAGTGTTTTCTTAGTATGTGCAAGGCCTTGCTTTGATTATCAGTACCTTAAAAACCATCTGAAAGCAAATTATTTTGAGATAAGTTATATTAGTTTAAATCATCTGATTTTAGGTATAAAATATACTTTCCTCTAGTCTTGGGCACAAGGTTAATTAATTGAAAGATCCATTACTGAATAAATGTCATTTTGGCTTGGGAGGCTTAAGGACTGATTTAGGCACAATAGCTTTCTCTGCGCCTTAGGACTTTGTGGCAGGTCGGCAGGCATGAGAGAGGGGAATGGGAGGAGGGAGGGCTGAAAGTACAAGCCTGCAGTTTCCGAGTCCACTTCCGGTGAGTGTGAGAGACGGGGATCCTGAATTACTCTGTCCACGACTCACCCACACTTGTGTAAGCAAAGGGAGAGGCAGAAAATTCTCTGAGCTCTCCATGCAGCCTCCACCCAGCTCAGAAACACCCTCGGTCAGTTACCCTTTTCCATCGCAAAGTCAGATGGCTGACTTAGGAGAAGAAAACTTAAAATTTCCCTTGCTCGGTCATTGTTTTATCACCCTGAAGAGACACCATGACCAAAGCAATTCATCAAATCATAGCAGGGAGCACGGAGGCATGCATGGCCTGAATCACCCTAATGAAGAGGGGGCATGATGGGCATGGACTTTTGGAACCTCATACCCTGCCAGTGACACATTGTTTCAACAAGGCCAAACCTATATGAACCTATGGGAGCTATTCTTAACCTAACTACCACATTCTTTAAATGGCTTTCCCAGAATTCTCTTTCTGTCTTTCTCTCCCTCTCTCTCTCTCTCGTGTGTGTGTGTGTGTGTGTGTGTGTGTGTGTGTGTGTGTACTTGTGCTCACATGTGCACAGGTGTGCACGGAAGGCAGAAATCAGTCAATACCAGTGATCTTCTTTGATTGATCTCCACCTTCTTTTCTTAGACAGGGCCTCAGGGTCTCTCACTGAATGGAGCTCAGCAATCCACCTAGACTGGCTGACCAACAAGCTCCAGGAATCCTCCTGTCTCCTAGATATTTTTGAGGGCAGATCCTACCGGGCCCACCATTAAAGATGATCTGGTTTGTCAGGAGTGCAGGAAGATGGGTGTTGCTGCATTCTGAGGTTATACATTCAGGTTTATGTGGCTTTCAGAATGTGCACTAGGTCTTACGTTGTCAAATTACGTTTTTACACTAGATATATTTCTATTCCAAAGTTTTCAGACATGTTAATCAGTTTATCATAAAGTGAATCCTAAGGCATTGACTAGAGGTGTGCTGGGTAGTTTATGTTAACTTGACACAGCCATTGGGGTGGTGCCATCCCTGTGCTGGCGGTCCTGAGTTCTATAAGAAAGCAGGTTGAGCAAGCGTGATGAGCAAGCCGGTAAGCAGCGCCCCTTCCTCTCTGACCTCTGCATTAGTTCTGCCTCCAGGTTCCTGCCGTTTGAATTCCTGTCCTGACTTCCTTTGATGATGAACAATGATATGAAAGTATTAGCCAAATAAACCCTTTCCTCCCCGAGTTGCTTTCTTCGTAATGTTTCATTGTAGCAGTAGAAACCCTAACTTAGGCAATACGTTCGGATAATCTTGTTTCCTTTTCCCAAGCATGATGGGCTAACTGCATCAAAATCAATTTCCTGTTTCTCTGTTGGTGAAGGCTGTTCATTTGTTCCTGGCCACTCAGATCTGAAATAATCACACAGATTATTACAACACTGCTTGGCCTATTAGCTTGTGCATATTTCTTATTGGCTAGCTCTTACATATTAAATTAACCCATTTCTATTAATCTGTGCATCACCATGATGTTGTGGCCTACGGGCAAGGTTTCAACATCTGTCTCCGGGAGGCAGTTACGTGGCGTCTCACTGGCTCGACCTTCTTTCTCCCAGCATTCAGTTTAGTTTTCCTCGCCTAGCTCTGTTCTGCACTGTCATGGGCTAAAGCAGGTTCTTTATTCATTAACCAATAAAAGCAACACATACACAGAAGGGAATTCTACATCATTTCTCTATCAGAACATCAGGAGGAATGATTGTCCTTCATCCCTTTCTCTTCACTGACAAAGCCTGAATCCCAAATGTAACTTTGGAAGTTTGTTGTAAGTTCCAGAAAAAAAAGTATTAAATAGGTTTCAGATGTTAGCCCCTTTGTAGACTGAAGACTGAAGAAGGAAGAACGATGGCTGTTATTATGTTCAAAACTTGGCACAAAATAAAACAAGTTACTTTTCCCCCTGCTCTTTCCATGTGTTCACCTAGAGAAGAAAAAAATATGTGTGCGAGTGATTAGAGCAAAATGTTCCAATAACCCCAGGGCATGTGCAGGTACAGAATGGGACAACAGGCCTTTCAAGATCACCAGAAACATCCGTTTAAAGAATATTTGTTACAGCTGCCCCTGCCCCTCACTGTCTGCCACGCTCGGAAGAGCGGGCCTCGCACCTCACCTGGGCAGCCCAGTAGAGTTGACCTTGTTGATGGGGGTGGGGGAGGGCAGGAAATATGCCTCTGTGAGAATGTTTGTGCCACCATACGGTGGAGAGAGGGAGCGAGAGAGAACTTCTCCCTCCCCCGCCCCTTGCCACCCACCTGCGGCGGTGGGAGAGCTGGCCCCGAGGTCATGAGAGTGGGAGAATTGGCACTGCCCCTCACCAGCTGCATGCAGCACAAGGGAGGGCTGGAACGGTACCTTGCCTGGGCAGAGCAATAGAAGTAACCCCAGTGGGGTGAATGCAGATGAGCTGGACCCACAGGTGTGAGCGCTTTGCTGCGGGCTGCATTGGGTGAGCTAGCTGAGGCGGTGTTGGAGAAGCTTGTTCGGATGGGATGGCGACCGCGAGGGAAAGCTGGGGGCTGACCAACCAACCCAGCTACCACCTGTTGTAGTTTAGCCGCGGCAGTGAGGACGAATCATGATATACAACAAAGCCACGTGGAAGTTTATTGGTAAGGTGAGGGGAGTGGGTGGAGAGGGAATCGTGATGGGCTGGAGAGGCCCTTTGCGCATGCGTACAGAGTCTTACTCGGCTACTCAGCACCTGACGTATCACATATGCTGCAGGGTCCTGAGCTAAGTATTTGCCTGAATTGCTGACAGGTGCATCTTGCCAGGTGACATGGTGGTGGGGAGGTATCATAATGTCTAACACCACCCAGGCCCAGAACCAGGGCTATGAGTTAGCCTACCCCAACATTAGCCTCATCTATGAACAGGGGGAGTATGTGAAGGGGCTAAACCCCAGACTCAAAGCTACAGGATCTCCATGACACAGGAAAACAAGATATCCAAGAGGAGTCCCAGTGGGGGCCAGTAGCAATAGTGTAGCAGAAACCAGAGGCCTCGAACCGGACCGATGACTCTTTGCGATGAACACTTACCAGTAAAGATGTGTGGACTAAAGGGAGGTGGGTATTTGTTACACTCAGAGGCAACTCCAGTGTAAAAGAAATTCAACAGATACAAAAGAAACATGAATGTCAGGCTCCCTTCTCTGGTCATTTTTGAGCCTGGCTCTGCCGAGCTTTCCCAGCCCTTCCCACTTTTTGACTCTTTTGCTCTGACTAGATACACTTCCCCCTAGTGGCTTGAATGGAGACTCACAGATCCGGTCATTTTAATGTCAAGAATCTGTGAATGTTATTTGGGAACAGACATCTGTAATTCCAGATGAAGAGCCTCTGTATTGCTCAAGTGGATCATAAATTTAGTGATAAGTTGTCCTTGGAAGATATTGGGGTTTCTATAAACTCAAGAGGGAGAGGAATGTGACCAGAGAGGCTGGCTGGAAAGTGACGTGTCTGTAAGGCCACAAGTAAACAATGGCACAAGGCCCTCAGAGGCTAAAGGAAACAAGAAGTGGGCCTCCTCCCCAAGTCCTCAGAAGGAGCACAGTCCCACTAACGCCTTGATTGGGAGTTTCTGCTAGATCCCTCATGTATTTGCCTAATTCTATCAAATAAATTCATTGTGGGCTTATGTCTCCCATCCACCCCTTTCAAAATGCCGTGCTCCCACATGTAACCTGACCTCTCTTGTGGGCTGAATACCGGACTCATCAATCTTGGTTCTGCTGACAGAATTCTTTTCTTTTAATTAATTAATTAATTTTACATCCTGACCACAGTTTCCCCTCCCTCCCCACTTCCCAGGCCTTGTCACGCACTCCCCCTTCTGTCCCCACCCCTCAATCCACTCCTCCTCTTTTTCTGTTCAGGAAAGGGCAGGGCTACCATGGATAGCAACAAAACATGGCATATCACGTTGCAGTATATGACTGCACCTCCCCATGTGTAAAGTATGAGGAGTGGGGTCCCAAAAGCTAGTAAAAGAGTCAGAGACAATCCCTGCCCCCACAACTGTAACATCTACAGAGGACATAGGTCAGTCCCATGCAGGCTCCCTAGATGTCAGCTCAGTCTCTGTGGGCCCCTATGAGCCCAGCTTAGTTGATTCTGTGGGGTCTTGTGATGTTCTTGATCCCTCTGGGTCCCCCTCTTCTGTGTGTTTGTATCTCTGTGGGGGTATGTGCACATGAATAAAAGTTCCTAGGGAGGTCAGAATAAGACATCAGATCCCTGAAACTGGAATTTATAGGTGGTTGTGGGTCACCTGCCATGGAGATTGGAAATCAAATTCAGGTCTTCTGGAAGAGCAGTATGTATCTTAACCACTGAGCCATCTATCCAGTCCCCGGGAAACTGCTTTTAAAAAGAAAATTCACAGATTTACCCTGAAAAAGATGTTGATAGGAACTAGAGGATAAAGAGGAATTATTAAAACCAAAACAGAAAAATTATTAGAAAATAAAAATGATATAACAAAGTTTGAAGTCCCAGTTTACAGACAAAGAAGAGCCACTCTGTCAAGAAAGTGTTCACGGATCTTGGATAGTCTGTGCTATCGTGTCAAGGTCAATGTTCCTGTCACTCACTGGGGAATGACTGGGAATTTCTGGAACAGCAATACATTAATTTAGCTATAAATTGAACAAGAAGGCACTAAACAATGTTAGGAGGAGCAACTGGAATAATATCGTGAAAATATTCCTGTCTTAGTTTCTAAAACCTTTAACCCTGCTATGAAACGCTTGTAACTGTGAAGGGTTTCACACCGATCCTCTAGTCTCTAGTTCTCTAGTATTGCTTTGACTTCCTAGGGAAACTTTGACCACTCTTGTGCTTCAGAGTGTTAGAAATAGAAGTCCCTTTCATTTCAGTTCACCCTTTGTTGAGTGGCCAAGAGATCTGCACCAGAGAATGACAACTTTAAGAGCTGGCAAAAGCGTCCATCTGTCTCAAGCTGCTCCAGCACTGTGCCCATGTTTGGGTTTCTTGAGCATATCCATAAGACCTTGGCAGTCACATCTCTGGAGGGTGACACACACACTTCTCCTCACTACCCATTAGCCACAATTCTGGCCCTGGAGTCTGGAAGCATGCTGCAATATCTAGAATCGGAGGGCAAGTAAGTTGAGAACTTAGTTACAAGGAGGGGGAAACCACTGTTAGGAACTACGGTGGAGCCACAGAGTAGTGAGTTTGACTGTGGGGCTCTAGTTTTTGTCCTTTGATATGCAGAGATGAGGCAGGCGGGACCATTTCTGAAAGAAGAAAAGAAAGTGAAAATTAAACACATCCAAGACAGCTTAATCATTCCCTTTGATTCTGAGGAGGCCTATCTAGTTTCTTCAGGGGGAGAGAAAGTATGAAAGTCAGGTACCTCTCACTGGCATGCTGGGCAAGCATTTTAGGTCATCACAGCGAGTACACAGACCAGTGGTTTCAGTCCTATCTAAAGATTTATAGTCCCAGTGCTCTGGAGGCTGAAGCAAGAAGCTCATGAGTTTGAGGCCACCTTGGGCTATCTAGGGAAACCCTGTAGGGACAAATAAAAAGAAGGAAAAGGAAAAAGGGAAATGTGAGTTAGACGAAGGACATATTTAAACTAGCCACAAGAAGGAGTAACCCTGTCTCTAAACACGCTGAATAAAGCTGCATGAGCCGTAATACTCCCTCATCGCGCATTTCTGCTCTTAGACCTAGCCCACTGTTTTGTGTTTCTACCTTTAATCTTTTTAAATATTGGATCTTTTTTCTCCCACCCATTGATTCAGCGCACAGGGAAAGGACGATTGCTGGCTTCAATGTAGCCCGGCCTCTAACTCCTGGAAGCCCTTTTGTCTCAGACTCCCTAGTGCTGGTATCATGGACACGTACCACCCTGCCCAGCCATAACTGACATTTTTATTAGTATTTTAAACATTATGACTGGCGTCCAAGGTCTGTAAAACTTTCATTGCTGGGTTACAGTCTGCAGATCCTCTGGCCTAACAACCTGAATCCATCTTTTTGCAAGGATTCCTAGGAAATCTCTCTCCTCATCCAGCCCCTGCCTCTAGGTAAAATCAAATAGCATGGAGGACGGACCAACTCTGTCCTTGAAATACGAGTGTTTCTACCCTGAGGCTGGTCAGGTGGGGAATGGCTCCTACCAAAAAGGAAAGCAGCCTGTTAGGATGTATATGGCATCTGTAAGATGTCCCATCAGTATGCCTACCAGGCTTCCAAGGAAACTCGGCCTAATGCCACCAGATGTTGCAGATGCCAAGGGAAAATTCTCTCCTAGTCTCCTGCTTTCTCTCTTCTCTCCTTCTCCCGCTGTTCCTCCTCTTCCTCTTCTTGTTTTGCCTTTTCCTTCAGTCCTCCTCCTTTATACTCTCTCCTTGGTTCTTCCTCACTCCGTTAAGGTAATTCTAAAGAAAAAGGGTCTATGATAAAGCCATTCATGTGTTCATCCACATGAACTAACTATAGTTATATACAGTGTAGAGATACAGAAATTCTTCCAAACATGAAACCACATGCTTCCAGAGAGATTTACAATCCAAAGTTCTCACGGAAGAAAATGAACCCTTATTCGAATGCATGGATCCCAGGTGCTAGCCTTGCCTCCTTCTGAGTTCTGGCCATCCTTTCGAAGGCCGAGACTGCACCTCAGGTTCTGTTGCATCTGTCGGCAGCTCCAGTTTTGGTTTCCCGCTTTCTGGTGTACTCTACATCAAGTTAGCTGTTCTTTTAGCTCTCTGTCTGGCGTAAACTCCAGCTTGGGCCACAACTTCTTTGCTTGTCTCTCCCACACTCGATCTGCTCCTTTCCCTCCCACACAAAGCAATCACAGAAACAAGGCTGATAATGTATTGCAAATACTTGAACTGAAAGCTTTTGGGTCATGGGAGAGCACAGCAACAAGCTTCAGATGGCACTGTGCACACTCAAGCCATGGGCCTTTTGCTCTCACCGCTGCAGGACCTTCTCACTGTTGGCTTCACCCACAAAGTGTGTGAGCCTCTGCCAATCTTTCCTCCTGTCTCTCCCTGCCAACTCAAGCCTTTGTTCCTAAGTGAGTGCCCTTCTGTGTGTTCTCCAGGCTCCAACTCTGGGCCAGTCTTGCTTGATAGCATATTCCTTATCTGAAATCCTCCAAATTCAAGTTCAGACACATTTTGTTTTCACTTTCACCTATCCTGGTTCTCAGCAAAGATGCCTTTCATATCTCAAGACCCTCTCTCTATTCCCCGTAAAAAACAACTCTGGTTTTTAGAGTGGAGACTAGAGATGGGGAGGAACTGGTGAAGCAGACCACAGAAACTTCTTCTTTTTTTTTTTCTTTTTTGGATTAACTGTAGTGTGGGAGATAAGTCAGCTTGCCTGTTTTTTTTGACCTTTGGTCTGCAGGGTGAGAGAGAGAAGTCACATTATCAGTTTCTGTGATCTTCTGGCTCTCCAGAAGAGAGCTGGCTGCTTTACGGAGTTCCGTGGGTTGCAGGGTTCTTGAGATCCTGGCCCTGGTTTGGGGATGATGGGTTTCCTTTATATATAAGTTGTATATATGTACTTTAGCAATGCATAGCGTGTGATCACTGTACACTTATATAATATTAGCATTATATAATGGTATTATATAAGCTTATGAGTAACATAAAATATATACGCTACTCAAAGTTAGATGCAGAGCTCCGTGAGTAAAGCTCTCCCTCCGTGAGTTCCCCTCATGAGGAGTGCACATTGGGTAAGTGCCAGCTGGTTTTTCCCTGTTGTGCAGGCTGTAAAAATGTAAGTTGAGATAGACCGATGGGATTCTTTCCAGTATTGAATCGAGTTGCAGAGTAGATTCTTTCTTACAATGCTTGAAACTGTTTGCCAAGAAAACAGTAGTGTTTGAGGATCTGTTCTTCCCAATAGGTGCATCTCACCCCTCCTTAGCCGGTTACTACCCTAGTCATAGTACCAACAAACCTTCACCCAGGGTAGTTCATCACAGTTGGTAGTGTGCAGAGACCAACGCAGCGACTTACAGCACTCACGACACAGGTGAATCTTACAACAAACCTTCACCCAGGGTAGTTCATCACAGTTGGTAGTGTGCAGAGACCAACACAGCGACTTACAGCACTCACGACACAGGTGAACCTTATATTTAATGGTTCAAAAAACAATGATGGGGGACTGGAGAGATGGCTCAGTGGTTAAGAGCATTGCCTGCTCTTCCAAAGGTCCTGAGTTCAATTCCCGGCAACCACATGGTGGCTCACAACCATCTGTAATGAGGTCTGGTGCCCTCTTCTGGCCTGCAGACATACACACAGACAGAATACATAACAAAAAACAATGATGGAGAAGTTGAGCTTCACTCCAGAGCCCACTTGTATCCCAATCTGTATGACTTGTTTACCTGTATTCCTCTTCTTTGCAAATCTCTCTTTTTTGCCTTTGGGTCTAGGAGGGGCAGTCATGAGGAGTGATAGTCACTGAGTTTCCCTAAACCACTGCAATTGACTTCTAGATCTTCCATCCCTGAGCCTGGATTTTCCAAACCAGCAGCAGCCTTCCCATCACTGTGCATGTGGACCCGGGATCTGAACATCCTGGCTTCACGTTTCCCAGTCAGTAGGTTAGACTCAGAGCCCGGTTCTTGTTGGGATTCCTTCACAAGCCCTTGGGCTGAGGTTTGGTGGTTTCTCTGGCCAACCCCTCCATCTATGGCTATTTGTAGAGAACCATTTGTTTCTGCGGGAAGGGGCTGTGAAGCAACATCTGGTCATTGCTGTCCAAAGAGGGTCTATGTTTTCCTTCATGGCTTTGGTACTCCTCTGGATAATTTCCTTAGCTATTAACCATGTCCTCAAGACACCATAAAACACGTAACATTTTATTTAAAGTTTATAATACCACGGCCTGTACAGCTGTTATCCCCTTTGATTGAGTTTAAACAACTCTTAAATTACAATGTTAAAAAGTACTGTCAACTTAAAACCTCAGTGTGTCTGTGCACCCCTAGCCTCTTAGAGAATATGATGGATGGTGTAAAGAAGCTAAGCGCTAATCAATAAAATCCTTCCCTTCCTCCCTTCCTCCCTTCCTCCCTTCCTCCCTTCCTCCCTTCCTCCCTCCCTCCCTGGGAAAGGGTAACAGCCAATGATTTAACTTGTAAAAAAGATAGCACCATGTTCCTGGTACTGGTTTCAGATCTTCGAGCATTCCCTTGTTTGGGCTTGGAGGAATTCTCAGGCTGATTTCAGCCTGGCCATGGGCTTGCTAAGAGAAGCCAGAACAAAGCAGGCCAGCTACAGAAAATGAAAGCAAGAGGTCCCATTGGGGACCTAATGTGTATTCTTTAAAGAATGAAGAATTTGCCCTGAGGTCAAGGGATTGTCATGGAAACTCGTGAACTTGCTAATGCCAATCAGACCTGCTGGGCACCAGACAGATGAGCAAGTCCATCTGAAGCAATCTCCTGAATGTATGGAAAGGTGGGAGGAAAAAAACAGCTCCAGAAAGATGTCCTTTGACCTCCACATGCATGCCAAGGGCTGTCTGTGCATACATGTGACCTCCACCACAGTGTAACTGCTCAGGGTCTCCCCTTTCAAAGTTGAATATGAACTTTTGCAGAGCCAAGTTCAGACAATTTTGAACCCTTTTGGATCTTCCAGGCAAGGAAATTCCTTAACCACCGAACCCTGATAAAACATTAAAATCATAAATCAAACCGCTAGTTATTTGATCTATGTTATGATGAAATACAAGCACACACACACACACACACACACGCACGCACGCACGCACGCACACACGCACGCACGCACGCACGCCTACAACCATGTAGGAAGAGAAGAGTAAGGCTCTTAGAGCTCTGAGACATCTTGGCCTCTCTTCATGTCACAGAGCCCACTGACTTTTCCAGGTCACTTTGTTGGCCTTAGGTAGACCTGCAGCTCTTAATGTCTTAACTAACAGGGATGTAACATGCGCCCTAGTAAATTAACACTGTTCTAACATTTCTTACACTGGTTAGGAACATTTTGGACCAAGCACCTAGTCCAGTGTTTTTCTCTTAAGTATATTGTTTTACATATTATGTTGAACTATAAATCTCTGAAATGCTACGTAGATCATTCATTTCGTGAACGTTCTATAGGACTCTCCCAATACACCTGAGACTAGAAAGGAGGAAAGTGTGTTTCTCATCTCTGACATGTACGGTGCTGGATTAAAATGGGAAACAGTTTGCAAGACATTATATTTCTCTCCAAATTGTAATGAAGGCTTTACATGCTCAATTAACAAAGCCTTCACTGCCCCCTGCTGGTCAGCACAGAAGACTAAGTTTGAAAAGCCAAGTCTTTTGCACCAAGGAGGGCCCCTTCTTTATTTATGGATATTACTGTTATTAATAGAGACTTGCAAAGGCCATGCTGTCTGATGGGGGTAATCCCCACAATGAAGTAGCCAGGGTCTGAAGGCAAATAAGCATCGTGTACTTGTGTATTTAGGTTTTCTTAAATCTGGGAGTTGAAGTGTTGGGTGCTTTTTCTCCAAGGTCCTTGGTCTGTGAGAACTGGCTGTTGACTTAAAAGCTAACTGAAAGGATTTTTAAAATCAGTCACTTTTCAAACATGAGAAGAAAGAAGAAATGTCAACAAACATTATCTTAGATGAGAACCCTGCTTCTTTAGAAATTAGATCAGCCGTGTGTGTGTTTGTGTGTGTGTCTATGTGTGTGTTGGTTTAAAATGGAAAACATAGTTTGCAAGAAAATATATTTCTTTTATTTGTAATGAAGGCTTTACATTGTCAATGAATGCCTTACATGTATTTACAGGGTTAAGACACCTGCTGCCAAAACTGATGACCTGAGTTCAATTTCCAAGGCCACATACTGGAAGGAGAGAGCCAATTCAGAGCTGTCCTTTGGCATCTATGAACACTAAATAAGAAATAAAATGTCATACTTAAAAAATAACAAAACCTAGGTTGAGATAAAGTAGCGAGGTTATATTGTTTTCCCTATGCTCACTGTAAGGGAAGGGCCGAGTGCCTCCATGGCCTAGTACATTTCTCTCACCGTCATTGATAGCATTAGGAACCCTTTCTGCTTATTCTCTAGAGGTTTTGTTTAATGACGATAATAA
The DNA here is from genome assembly GCA_028555095.1 of Dicrostonyx torquatus. Lineage (NCBI taxonomy): Eukaryota > Metazoa > Chordata > Mammalia > Rodentia > Cricetidae > Dicrostonyx > Dicrostonyx torquatus. Next base: position 8,961,009 of record JAQHUG010000019.1, on the reverse strand, counting down.
GATTTGATAGCATTAAAGGTGGTTCATTTGCAGTCTATACATCTGTCCAGCAAAAGCTTCCCTTGAAATGTGTCTTGCTCCTGAATTACACATGAGTGACAGATTTACCCTTTTAGCAGCTACACACACATGCTTTCTATGCCCCGGACCTGGGAACATTGGTAACTACATCACCTCTCTTTCACGCTGTCCTCATAATTTAGCACCATAATTTTGGTTTTGTGGTACTGAGAATCAACCCCAAGGCCTCATATATGCGAGGTAAGTTCTCTGTCACTTTGCTGCACCCCAGCCCAGGAAAAGATGTGTTTTATGAAGACAATTCCCAGAGGTTCTGCTGCCCTGCATGGCAGTCAAGAGCCTGGAAGCTTGATTGTCTGTGATCAGGATTAATGCCACATTTCCTAATGGCTGACTCTGTCTCTCCATAGTCTCCACTCCTCACTGGGTGACATGAAATGAGTTTTGTTCATTTTTACCTGGGCCCTCTGTGCCAGGATGGGCCTTCTGGCTGTTCAGATGACCTGCCTCTTCTTTGAGCAGAAGAAGCCAGCAGACTTCTTTGCCTGCTGTTCCACCGATTGTATGTTCTCCTTGCTCAACAAGGAGAAAGGGAGAGTCCCATGGGGAGCTAATTACAAGCATTGGAAGGTCTTGACGGTGGCCAGTTACAAAGGAGTCTCATAGAGCTCCATTATAGGGCAAGTCCCTGGTGACCCTCATCCAAAAGCAATCATGTGGATGACTGACTGGAATTTCAGAAGTTTTGGCCCTTGGGAGAACTAATTGTGTTCCCCGAATTCATAATTTCAGAGCACTATGTCATGAGTTCTTGTGAGGGTCCCCCTGAGGAGGATTGTCCCTAAGGGAGCCAGGTCAGTTAGACCCCAAATCCTGGACCTTACAGCTACCTAACAGGCAGCAGATTGCTCCAGAGTGAAGGACAAGTTGTGGTCATTGCTGGTAGCCATTTTACCCCTATGCTTCTAGAGTACATAGTGGGACCTTCTTGGACCTCGTGAGTGTAAGTGCTTTGACTTGGCACAAAGTGATGTTTTTAGCTTAGGGAACCCCCCCCCCCACACACACACACTCCACACACACATCTAACAAGTTGGAAACCCAGTTTTCAGGCCAAATGAAATATGGGCTGCTCTTGCATGTGACCACTTGAGGGCAGCATAGTCTTGCGACCAAATGGTTTGACCAAGTAGAAAGTATCCAGGGTAGATCTGTACTATTGTAGTTCTGGAGCTAAATTCTAAGTAATTAGAAGTCACTTCTGAGACATCCGTTCCTATTTAGACATAGGGATTTCGATTTAGATGTGGTCTATAGATTTTATAGAAGGCATAATTGCTTGAGGCAGACATGAGATTTATTCTGTGAATTGTGAGGGTTAGTTAAAAAGAAATAGGTCCAATATAAAAGAATTAAAAACATCAAGTTAAAATATATCTCAGAAGCCCAACATCAGGAGTGTATTTACAGCTCCTTATATACCTCTTGGGACACATAGTT
>JAQHUG010000019.1:8944282-8959324 GCA_028555095.1 Dicrostonyx torquatus | reverse complement strand
CTTCTTCTTTTCTTCCTATTTTGAGGTAAATTTAGTATAGGTCCTAGGCAGTAGGAGGAAGGGTAGGAGGAAGGAAGCACGCCACGGTGTGCTTGAAAAGCCACCAGCAGAGGGCGCCACCAGCAGAGGGCTCCACCACCTGCCGGGCTTTGCCCTCTTCCAGGTATGTTGTAATGACTTTAACAGCTTTCTTGGGACACAGGATTGAGCAGCCTCCAGTGACAGGACATCTTAAAGTTCTCTTTCCAAATGTCACTGCTTCAGTTACCTTAATGACAGAAGCCTGCCTGTAGGCATTATACAATATTTCTTCCTTCCTCTGTTTCTCTTCATTGACCAATAAGAACACAAACCTCCTCCAAAGAGGACAAAGGACAAAGGTTTACCTTTGGGCAAACCTTCAAAGACTGGAGTGTGTCAGAAGCAGAATATTGGGAGAGCAGGCAGATGCTGACATGAGTAACGTTTTAGTCAAGTCTAGATCCTCAGTGTGTTCAGAAGAGTCTACTTTCCCATTCTAAATTGATCATCTATAAAACTTCTCCCTCTGTGTTCTTGCAGATGAGTCAGCTTGAGGGAGTCAGCTCATTCCCCTTAATACAGACAAGTACCCTTACCTTTCTCACAGCCAGGGTGAGGAGGGGTGAATTCCTCAGATTCCCCTTCATCTAAAAGTCCACTCTTCTCTGTCAATGCCACACAGGATTGTCCTCTATCAGACATCTCCCAGTTCTCTTTTCAATTATTTCTTCACTCTTTTAGACAAAGGACCATATTTCCCTTTCCAGTCTCTCCTGTTCTCTCTGCCTTCATTGGTCCCAGATTTCTTCAGGAAACAAGTCTCCTCACATTCCCTCCCTTCATCCTGCCCTCAGGATGTTCTAGCCCCCACTACTTCTGCAACACCTCTTCAGTGAGCCTACATCCTCAGGGGTCCACGCTTTTTTTCCCTCAGTCAATTCTCTTTCTTGCCGAATCACACCCTCGTAACCGTGATAGATGCTTTGCTCTGAAACCTCCCACCTGCTAACATTTGGGAAAGAGTTTAAATATTGTCTCTCTAGGATGTTCAATCTGATTTGCTTATCATCCTGTGGAAACTGAGTCAGGGGACTGCCTATGACGGAGATCTCTGCTGCTGGGTTTACAAAGGAAGAGCGGTGTACACCATTGCTTCCTGCATGTGCACAAAGCACAAACACACACAGGGACGGGGGTGGGAAGGTTGAGGGTGTCCTTGAGTGTGTGTCGTTTCTCAGGAATCATCCTCTGGTTTTGGCACAGAGGATGCCATTGTCTCAGAACGAGTCAAGTAGGCCAGTTTGGCCAGGGCCCCAGCTTTCTTTTGCCCATTGTAGAATTATAAACATGTGACACCAAGCCAGGCCTTTTGAAGTAGGCTCTATGGACAAAAGTCAGGTCCACCTGCTTGCAGGGTAAGCCTTTTGACTGACGGAGCCATCCCACAAGCCTCTTTTGGAATAATCCCTTCACTGAGGTCCCCTAGGACACTCATGCTCTGCCATCTTAACCTCGGCTTCTGTTGGCCCATTTCTCCAAAAATCAGGTGCATCTTCAGTCACTGGATCCTTAGTTTTCTTTGTGTCCCCCTGTATGGAGCTCTCCTGCATTGTCAGCACCTCTTTGCCCTTGACTCCGATATTTCTAACTCTGACCCCTTTTCCAAGCCGTGGTGATTGTTTCTGCACCTGTGCGTGGCCTCACATGCGAAAACGACCCACAGAAAACGCATCTTTCCCCAACAGCTTCTCCCTCTCTGTGTTCCAGTGCAACTCCACATCCGTCCCATCCCTAAAGTCTCTCAGCAGAATTTCCACCATCTAAGGCTCAGATGTCACCTTTAGGAGCAGACTGAACTTGAGTGAGAGACTCACCCTTAAAGACATTCTGACAACACTCTACTCCAAGCTGCCCTCATAGGAACTGTTGAAATGATTGTCAGACTTGGGTTTCTGCCATCAATTTCTCTTTCATCCTAGCCCAACTAGTGTTTGTCTATTAGCTCTCTTTTTCAAATTGTCCCACCCACATAGAAAACACAGGTGGGAACATTAGTTTCTTCCAAAATAGATGGCTGGGAATAAGAAGAGAGGGAAAATAAAATTTACGTTAGTCCTTTGAAAATTCCTACCCTAAGAGTGATGCTTAAATTGAACATTAACCATTACTTATTAAACTGTTCACCAAATCTAAGTTGCAGAATTAGCCTAGATGTCCACAGACAAATAGATAAAGAAAATATGGTATATGGGGTTGGAGAAATGGCCCAGGGGTCAAAAGAAAGACGGGCTCAAATGTGGATTCTAGATTTAATATGTATGTGTGTGCATGGCCTATATATCATTTATGTATGCATAAATATTAAGACATGCACAAAGATCATTTTTGTATAAATATATAATACGAAAGAAGCAAGATGATGGCAAAGGGAGGAGACTAGTAAGAAGGGACAGAGTTATGATCAAAATAGTCAATGGGCGGTGGTGGTGCACGCCTTTAGTCCCAGCACTCAGGAGGCAGAGGCAAGCAGATCTCTGTGAGGTTGGGGCCAGCCTGGTCTACAGAGAGAGTTCCAGGACAGCCAGGGCTATATGTGGAAACACTGTCTCAAAAAAAAAAAAAACCCCGAAAAACAAAAAACAAGAACCTCACCTTCTCCCCGCAACCAAAAACAAAGCCAAAGTACATGATATACTTAACTAACTGGTTGTTCAGTTCCTGTGCCTAATTCCTGACCGATGTCTCTACATAATGTCTGTACACTATAAGATGCAATAAACCCTTTCCTCCCCAAGCTGTCTTTGCTTGTGGTGTTTATGATAGCAGTAGAATAAACCTAAGACACTTTCCTAAAGCTTTTGTGAAACTCGTTTCTGTCCAGTGACCAAACTGAGGGGGAAAGGGACCTGTTGGTTGATTGGTTGAGGAAAACTAAGGAATATATTCAATGCAGAAACTTGAAGCAGAAGCCATGGGAGAATGGTGCTTATTTATTTGTTCCAAGGCTTACACTCAACTACTTTTCTCATATACCCCAGGCTTATCTGCCTAGGTTACCGTGGACTGGGCTGTTACATCAATTATCAATTGAGAAAATGCCCTGCAGGCATAGACACAGGCCAATGTGATGGAGCCGGTTCAGGCATGTACACAGACCAATGTGATGGAGCTGGTTCAGGCATGGACACAGGCCAATGTGATGGAGCCGGTTCAGGCATGTACACAGACCAATGTGATGGAGCTGGTTCAGGCATGCCCACAGGCCAGCGTGATGGAGCCGGTTCAGGCATGAACACAGACCAATGTGATGGAGCCAATTCTTCCATTGAGGTTCCCTCTTTCTAGGTCAAGATTTATGTCAAGTTCACAGTAGAACTAACCACACCCCTTAAGTCGAAGTTTTTCACATGATGAAATCTTGACTAGTGGTTTCAGAGTGTCATAAATCTTTGAGATACCAAGAAAACCAACCTAAGATCTTGAAGGACGTGAGCCCAGTGATTCTTGTGTGTCATCGCTGGTATTCATCATGCTCATTGAGAAACGCAAAGCTTGATGGAGTCTCTGTGATGGTACTGTGGACCACCAGCTTGCTACAGGATCGTGTGTGTGGCTTGCCCTGGTGGATATCCCTGAACATAAGTTCCAGTGATTTAGTCTCCAGGGAAGGCTTTAGTTCTGTGTAACCGAAGCAACTATCCCAAGGTACTTATATGTTCACTGAGGTTTGGTAACCCCTGGTCTGATAGGTTCCGCCAAGCGTGGGGGTTGGCGAGACAGAGGATCCCCCAGGACTCTTCAGCCTGGTGTCTGCTCAGTGTTCTTTGGTTTCTGCTTGTCCTTCCCTCCTGGTGCCCAGCTTTGTCCCTGTGCCTGGCTTGCCTCATGCCCTTGGCACACAGTTTGTCCTGTCTCCTCTTTCAGGACACTGGCAGCTGAGCTGTCAAACTCTGGCCTCCTGCAGAGACTGGCACCACCCGCCCCCTCGATCGCGGAGGGTGCCTCAGACTTCAGCAGTAGCCTCATGTTCTTTTAGTCTCCTAGTCTCCCTGGTGACTGCTGCAGCAGGCGATTACCCCTGTGCGGCAGATGTGGGGATCCTGTAGCAGGAAAATGTTGGGACTTGCATAAGCCACTGACATATTAATAGAGTTAATTTCAAGAGCCCTGTCATTCAACTTGGCACTCTCAGGAACCACTATGTCAATCAGTAAGTCAATCAATTAATCATCAAGAATTTGCTGGAGGCCAGCTAGACATCCAGAAGTGTCTTGTTTATCATCTGCTGGCTGCCCCGGGCCCCTTGCAGAGCTCCGTTCAGTGTCCTCACATTATCTCTGATCTAGGATCTAATTCCGTACCATGTCGTCCATAGCTGGCTGCCTTCGTGGTCATCCCAGGTTGCTGAGCTATATTTTACATGAACATCATTGTTTACTGCCTAATTCTGTAGCCCTTAATAATGTGAAGAGAAGGGACAGGTCAGCTGTTTAACCCTCCAAAGTAACAGTCTGTGCAGCAGTCAATGGCTCTACTGGGTTTTCCTTGGACTGGTCATTAAATTCAAATTAGAAAGTCTAGTGCCAAGAGAGAGGACCCGGTTTCGGTTCCCAGCGCCCACCTGGCTACTCCCAACTGTCTGTAGCTTCAGTTCCAGGGGATCTGACCCATCTGCCAGCCTCCACAGGCACCAGGCACATACATGGTGCACAAGCAAACATGCAAACAAAGCATTCACACACATCAAATAAATAGTGAACCTTTTTAAAAAATTAGAAATTCTACAAATGAGCCTGTAACTTTATGAAAGAAACCTTCTTCCTCCCTGCCAATCCATGTATGCTGAGAGCCCCAATCTTATCCCCAAAACATTTCATTCTTAGACTTTGGGGTCCTTCTATTGATTAGGATTGTTAGCTAAATGAGGTGTGTATAACCTGCAGCCCCTGGGGCAGCCTGCATCCCAGGATAGCTAGGAATGTGGCCCACGTTTGCAGACCACAAGGTCCAAAGTTAGATACCTCTGAACTTGTCTCCACTACCCACAATGCCTTTCTCAAACCAGACAGCTACACAATACCTGCCCACAGAATGTCTTTCTAGACCCGCACCTCTCCCTTTAGTTGCCAACAATCACATAATGAAGTGTCATACAAGCATGCAGCGTAGAAAGCTACTTAATTCTGCCAGTTTCTTTTTTTTTTTAATGAGCCAAGGCTTGTAAAATAACAATTGCCTCTTAAAATGTCAACTCAAATTAGAATTTGTGTGCCAAGAATGCCATGCAGGGTAGTACACATCCTTCTAGGTCACACAGAGTACTCTAAACCATGTCAGATTGCCAACAAGGAGTAGGCACCTGAACAGACCAGACAGTTTTTTGGCAGTTTAGGGCTCCTTTCTTTCTTAGAGATCATGATTCTTAAAAGTAACTCCTCAAACATGACCCCATTGTTGACTGCACATTGATGGCCCCAAAAATTTCTATGGGAAATGTCTCTGGCTTCTCCCATGTCTGAGGCATGATAACAGCCATATGTGGTTATATTAACAGTAGCAGTTGATGGTTTCATCCATGATAGATTGTCGGGGTCCATTTAGTGCTAATTCCTGTCACAGTGCATGGTGCAGAGATAGTTATTATCTGGGGAGACCTGGTTCCCAGCTTTTCCAGCTCTTTGCTCCAGACTCCATTTCTGGCCCGATGGGCTGTGTGTGTGCTCTTCCCTTTCCACCTTACCTCACCATTAAACAAATGAACCCGTTGGATAGCAGGAACCAGGGGAGTGGGGGGGGTGTGTGTCTCTCTCTCTCTCTCTCTCTCTCTCTCTCTCTCTCTCTCTCTCTCTCTCTCTCTCTCTGTGTGTGTGTGTGTGTGTGTGTGTGATAATGTATCCCTCCAGCTTCCCCTACCCACACCTCCAAATGGGCCCAGAAGCTGTGATGGATTGCTGCTGTTCATTTCTGAGTATTACAAGTGGGTCCTAACTTTCAATCATAAAATTAGCACAGCTTTGTTGAGTTATACCAAGCCAAAGTCATTTAGATTTCTCATTGTCCTTGTCACTTCTCTAGGTAAAACTGAAAACAACTCTCATCCCTAAGGATTAGGCACATGGATATGTGTCTGAGCATGAAAAAAAGTCTGTTAACTACATCATGGTCAGGGAACAAATTCATCGATGTAGAATAAAGAATGGACTAAGATCTCATGATTCTCTCTTGCGTAAGGGACAGAGTTTATTTTCTTTCATGGCGTAGAATAACACGTCCAAATAGTATCAGGTAGAATTTGCTTCTTGTTCTTTAGAAATTTACTTTGGTGTGAGACAGCCACGGATGCTGTTTTTAGTTGTACCTCCTTCACTTGTTAAAAGGGAGCAGGATTGATGCTTCCAGATCCATTTAAATTATTTATTCAGTGTGTGCGGTGTGTGTGTGTGTGTGTGTGTGTGTGTGTGTGTGTACAACTTTCAAGAATCAGTTGTCTCGTTTCTGTTGTTGTGGTGCAACTCCTGATGGCTGTGCACCGCTCACGGTCATTTCTCCTGTCTCTAGCTCCCGTCCCACGATAGGAACTCTGGCGTTGTGTAAGTGACTCACTGCATCTGGCTTTTTATGTGGGAACTGGGGATTAAGTCCAGGTCCTTAGACTTGCATGGCAAGCAAGGGCTATTATCATCTGAGCCATCCTCCCAGCCCTAGATCAATTTCTTTATTTAGCAGTGGCTCACCTGAAAAGAGAATCTATTTTGACAGATTACCACAGAGCCAGATACAGCAGTATGAGCAGAGATGGTCACATGTGGCCACTACCATCTCTCAAACTAGAAATGAGCTGGTGATATTTCTCATCAAAACTTCTGGGTCCATATGTGCCATTGAGATCTGGGCCATTTTTATAATCACCTGCTCTATGTATGATGCCTTTTATCTGACTTCTGTATTTTCTGTAACATAAAAGCTGCATATTATTATAGGAAATGGATAAAGTTCAAGAAAGTTATATAACATATGAAATACTTAAGCTCGGTGCCTAACAACAATTTTTCAATAAATATTCACTAAAATTAGGGTTTGTTTTCCTAGGGGCAACACGGTTATAATGAAGAATGGGAGTTCAAAGTCAAATACAATAGAATGATTTGAATACTTAGCAGACTGCCTCAGGTTTAATGCTTAAGACTTACTTTAATCATGTTTATTTGAGAAGCTACGGCAAACATATAATCTATATTTGCTCATATTGCTAAAATTAACACATGTGTATAACATTGCTTTGTTCCTTCTGTTTTGATTTTTTAGTTGTTGTTTTTTTATTTTAGGCTTCCTCATTGTACACTGTCATGTTTTTAAGAAAATCTCTAGACCAAGTGTTCAGTTTATTTGCTCTATGGTTGAGAAAGTGTTAAAGGCAAGGGAAGTAAGTTTGCCCGGGCCCTGCCCCAGAGAAGAACAGAAAACTTCCCTAAAAGCAGAGGCTCCCAACACAGCCTTATACAGCAGGAGTAAAACCTCAGTCTAAAAATGGGACTTGCTTTGGACTGCACATTCGAATTCTGATTTATTTTTACCTGAGGTTTGGGAGCATGGATTTAGCATTCTTTTTAGAGACACTCCAGGGCATTGTCCTTGCCAGTCACTATGTCATAAATCAGCAAATAAATACACCTGGAGGAATTCAAACTTTTATTTGCAAACAAGTAAATGGTTATTCTTTCATTTATGGAGAAGACAGGAGTTCTGTTTAGATGGTGAGAAAGGGCTCCAAGTGCAGGCTTCCTTAGTGCCCTCTCTCCATAGGGGCCTCCCATTGGCCCTTCCCAAGCATCCCCAGCATCTTTGTAGCAGCCCCGTTCCTACGAGGGTCATATCATTCCTTTTCATCCGATCAAAGCCCTCTAGTCACGTCAGTCCTGCAGGTCTTCGCTCCACCTCTGAGAGGAGGCTCAGCTTGTCAGAAGACTCCTCAGTTCATGTTTATAATGAACCCCGGCAGGCCATCGATTTGGCTCCCACACCTGAGAAAAATGAATGAATGAACAGGGCCATGCACAAAGGGGTCATTGAATTAGCCAATACGTTGAGTCTTGGAAATTGAGTTGAAAATCTCAGAACTTTTACTTTTACACGCATTATTTAATATTTAAATTCAAGGGATCCATCGCTCAGGGTACTCTAGCGGACATGTAGAATTGCATCAGAAAGTGACGGGCTCTGGGTCATGACTGTGCCTGAGACTGTGTGCTCTGTGCTCATAGTTTGAAGTAGAGTGTGGGTCTCTCGGGGAGGGAACAGCATATGCAGAGATCTCTGGAGAGCAACTAAGCCTAGCTGAACACCCAGCAAGCTGGGAACCAGGGAATCAAACTGGGACTCAAATTGGCATATGAAGGCAGGTATGGTGGTGAACACCTTTAATCCCAGCACTTGGAAGGCAGAGGCGGGTGGATCTTTGTGAGCTTGAGGCCAGCTTGGTCTACATAGAGAGTTCCAGTATGGCCAGGACTATGTATCAGGACTGTCTCAAAAACCAACAGCAAAATTGGCTTCTGATTCTAGCCTTGTTTGCAACACTCTTAAATTGTTTTCCATGGGACCATATCTCCATAGCGAGCCTGAGAATTTCTGAAAAAAGGATGCATGCCAGTTTTGATTTCTCCAAAGAATCTGTCAGAATCATGAGTTCACCTTGTTGATTGACCTCAGCTGCAGGAAAAGGGAAAGAGCTGATGGTCCAAGTCATGAATAAGAATAAAATAGAGACATGTATCCTGGCATTTTACAGATGCCCAAGAGGGAAATACCCTATGAGACAGAGACGAGTTACTTTTCAGTATTTGGGGATCTTGAAGCAGAGACAAGAGTTCTGGTGGGCAAAATGGCAGAGACTTTGTGAAGGGACTCCAGGTGAGGACAGGAGCAGCCATTTCCTAAGGAGTACCTGCTCGTTACCAGCAGTCCCTGCAAAGGAGCTTTGGGGCTGCAAAGTTCCCTGTACTTCAGGAAGCTTACCACAGTTTATTTATTCATCAACTCATTCATTATTCATTCATGTATCTAACTTAGATATTAAATATGGTACAAAAGATACCAATGCTCATTGCTACTAATAAAAAATATTATATATTATTTCTACCTTTACGGCTGAAACTTGTAAGCAGATAAAATAATACATCAAAATACAGAAGTGTGTGTATTTTGATATAATACCGTGTGTATTGACAGTGTGGTTTAATTAGAAGGGATTCTCTTAAAAATAGATTTTAATTCTGAAGTGGCCATCTATATATGACTTGAATTTTTTTGTTTTTTGTTTTTTATTTCTCTTGCTTTTCAAGACAGGATTTCTCTGTGAAATAGCCCTGGCTGTCCTGGAACTTGCTTTGTAGACCAGGCTGGCCTCGACTCACTGAGATCCATACTCGCAAGTACTGGGATTGCAGGCGTGTGCCACCACCGCTGAATGACTTGATCTTTTTGAGCTTGCTTCCTCATCTGTAATGATGCTTTGCTGAATTTCTGATAAAATCAAATGAGAAGCATGAACAACAGTGCTCACAGTGCACATGTGTAGCCTTATGATTTCTTCCCAAGTGTTGCGTTTTTTGGCAAGCATCAGTAGCTAGCTACCTCTTAAAGCAAGGAGAGACTTCACCCAGTAGGTAGCACTTTTGTTTGATTATAAAGAATAAAGTTATTTTCTTGTTTAATCATTTGTTTATAAAATACTTAAAGAGTGTTGTTTACATGCCAGATAATGGACCAGATGTCAGGGGTAGGGTGATGGGGAGATGAGAGACATGGCCCTGGTTATTGTAGAGCATGCGTTCCAGTGAGAGATGAAAACCAGGACCAAAGAAATGGACCTAACAGTCCTAACACTCCTCTTCTGGGAGGCTCGTGCAGGGAAACAGGACTCCGGGATGTACCCAGAGACTTCCAAGATTCAACCTTGCCAAGGCAACCCCTGTGTTTAAATATAAAATTACATAGGCAAGACATCACTTTTTCAGGACCTTGAACTGAATTTTCAGAACAGAGTTCTGACCTAGTTCAGTGGCTCTTTTGTTTGACTTGCTCTATTTATTTATACTTAAAATTTGCATTTTGTGTGAATGTTGAGGGAATGGAGCATGTACAGGTCTGTGACACGCATGTGCTCAGAAGAAGGTGACTCTCTCAACTAAGAGCCCAGGATTTGAACTCAGGCTGTCAGGCTTGGCAACAGGCACTTTTCCTGCTGAGCCATCTAACTGACCCTTGCTTTGTCTTGCTGAGGTAATAGCAATATGATGCTGGATGGCCCTAACTTGAAATCACCCTGCTTCAGCATCCTGAGTTCTGGCATTATAGGAGTGTGCCATCATGCCCACTCAATGACTCATTTAATATGACCTCTTGTTGAGCTGTTTTTAACTGAGAAAGAAGCAATTTGCTGTTCTCTCTTTCTCTCTCTCTCCACATATATGTATATATACATATACACACATTTATATATGTTGAGTATTCCACCAGAATTATCATCAAAGTTGAATTTTCTCAGACCATGTGAAGCCTAAGACTAAAATGAATAGACTTGAGAAGAAAGAAGGGAGACAGAACCGCATAAGAAGAAAACAAAGGAAAAAGAACTGTGTATTGACGATTGAGCCTCCTTGACTAGTGACTTAAAATTTTCAAATTACATTTTTCTTGTCTTCCTTCCTTCCTTCCTTCCTTCCTTCCTTCCTTCTTTCCTTCCTTCCTGTCTACTTATATATTTAGATGCAGAAGCATATACCACAGTACACATATATTCAGAGGACAAACTGTTGCTGAGTAGTGGTGGTACACACATTTAATCCCAGCACTCAGGAGGCAGAGGCAGGTGGATCTCTGAGTTCAAGGCCATTCTGGTCTACAGGGTGAGTTCCAGGACAACCATGGCTACACAGTAAAACCCTGTCTCAAAAAACAAACAGACAAAACAAAACAAAAAAGCAGAGGCCAAATTGTTGGGGTCAGTTTCTCCTTCCACTCTGTGGGACCCAGGGATCAAACTCAAATCATTAGGTTTGACAGTTAGTGTCCTCAGCGGCTGAACCATCTTACTGGTCTGACTGACCATCAGCTGCCTGTAAAGAAGCCTGAATGGTGCCTAGATGAATCCAAATATGAGGCTTCTGTAAGTCTGGCAACTGTGCTATAGGAAAAGAGGTATCTCACTGACACCAGACAGGAACCAGTGAGGGAAGGGGAGCCAGCAGCATAAAAATTGGAAGGAAGCTGTAGGCAGAAACAACATGAACAGTTATCTGGAAATCAGGAGGGCTTGGCTGAGCAAGTGAGAGCATCTAATAGAGTTGAAAGAGGTCAGGACAGCACCACAGAGGTCAACACAGAGGAATTCAGAGGAATTTCATTCCTGCCTGAGTAGCACATGTAACGATGAAGTGCTGAGAAAGAACCTGGAATGTTGTATGGATGAGGGGAAAGAACAGCACTGTGGCTACACTCTGTCAAAGAAATGGCGCAGTAGTGGAAGGTGTCCAAGCCAGGTGGCACTCAGACTGTGACAGACCATGCTGTGTGACAGATGAAGATGTCTAGAGTCCACCTTGTTCACGAGCAAGGCTACCTGGCATCTTACGTCAACTGATGAGGATGTGTGAGCCAGAGGTGAAGTGGTTAGTGAGGAAGAGACCGCATCTAAGGCTGATCAGCTTGAAAAGGACCAGAGTCAGTAGGCCACAGTGACATCAGAGCAACGTCCAGAGTGAATAGGCAAAGGAATGGTTAGTCATTTGGAAGATACACATTCAATTAGTTATCAGAATGAGATCTGGGAAAACTGCCCTGTTATCTCAGGAGACTGAGGAAGGCAAATGACACCTTGCTATTGTCAATCAATTTCAACCTCAAGGATCTTCTGAAGGGTCCTAGGACAGGGATCCTTGAAGCATACACTGAGATCTGCTGTCTATGAAGGGACTTCATGTTCTTTTCCCCACCTCTGAATCCACCAACACCAAATCATACGTGCACTTGATCTGGAGTTTTGACTGACATTGATTTGAGGCTCCTAACCTGACCCAACAACCCATCCCTAAGCTTTTGATGACTGTGTCTAAGTTTTCCCCATGGCACTGCTTTCTTGTTGCCCACCAGGTTAGGGGCCTTGGTTGTTCTATGCTGAATCAGTTTCTTTTGCTACCCAGAACTGAGGCGTCTTCCGTCTGGAGTAGGAAGATCTACCAGGCTCTGAACTTAGGGAAACCTTGTCTAGTCTAGACCTGAAGTGAGTGGCTTAGTTAATCTAGATTCATTTTGAAATTTAGAAAACTATAGAAGAAGAGTGGAACTCTGGGAAGACAGTAGGCAGTGAAGTCGTATGAGATTGATTGTTAATGTATTTTAACAATTATTTGCAGAATTAAAGCAAGGAGAGAATGAAGAGGAAGCTATATATATGTATGTATGTGTGTATTAGTATGGTGTTTGTGTGCATGTGTGTACATGTGTATATATGTGTATTGATATTGCGTGTGTGTGCGTATGTGTGTTTGTATGTGTTTGTATGTGTGCGTGTGTGTGTACATGTGTGCATACTTTTTAAAGGGAACAAGTCAACCTGGGTGCTGCTGTGCCTGTAATCACAACTCCAAGTTCTGACTTAGCGGCTTGATGTCACTGTAGATCCTCATGAGATAAAGAGGGACTGGAATGTAACACAATGGTAGGACTTTGGTGTGCATAGGGTTTTAGGTTCAGTCTCCAGAACTGCCAATAGCAACAACAGAAATGAAACCTCCACAAAGGGGAAGCTTCCTTTACAAGGTAGAAATGCAATAGCACATGGGAGAGAGCCATAGGACCCGCTGTAATTTGAATGGATTGAAACTCTCATGGAAACTTTCTTTTAAATGTGTTTGTCTCATTATTTGGGGTTTCTTGATTCCAAACTCAATGGTAGAAACATACTCTGTTGGATCTGTGGCCAAGGACAGCTTGGTGGCATGTCTGTGTGGCTTTCTGACCTCTGGAGAGCTGAAGACTCTTGTCTTGGATCTGCGCACTCACTGACACTGCCCTGTGCGTCAGCAGCAACCTTCCCTCCTCCCACATTTTGCTCTTAAAACAGACTTCTCTTCAAAGCTGTCTTGTTGCCCCCCGCACCCACACAACTGCCTTGTAACCTCCAATTCAGCAAGTGTCCCAGGGCCTGAAAATCTGCTTCACCGATTTCTGAAGCTTTTCTCCTTGCTCCCACTTTGCTTTTCTTCCTCACGGGTTTTAGGGGTTTTTTGTTTGTTTTTTATTGGAACTATTTTTCTAATTCTAAAGGCACAGCAGAAGAATGTCAGTTATGTTCTGATGGTAAAAATATACCCGGCTGACAAACATAACCGCTGGGTTCATGGTGATAGAAGGGAGGTTTGATCCAGTACATCACTCATCATCAGTCCTGTGCAAAACCTAGAGAGCCAACAAGTGTTGCCTTCTGTTCTTGTCAGACATGTGGTGTTCGTGGGAGGCCTTGGAGCCAGCCTGGACTCCATATTAGGCTTCTCTTTGACAAGTAGTTTCATAGAAAAATCTAGTTTCCGTCTCTGATATGTTTTAACTGCCCAGAGGATGGGGCAGAGTGCCAGGAATACACTTGACATCCGTGACAGCTGGAACAGCTCAAGATCCACAAACACACGTCTTACTCATCCACTCGGGCTGTGGGCAGGGTAGGTGTGTGGCCACTGGAACATCCTGCAGAGGAGCGGCTTCCTAAGCAGGTCTCCTGCCAGAAAGTCGGATGTGAGGAGTCAGCGGGCTGCACTTTCAGAGCAAGTGTGTCATTTAGGTCATCCTGACAGAAAGAGGCTGTCTAACTCCAACGTGAAACACGGTGGTGAGGCTGGAGGGACCATTGCCATGGTGGAGTCAGCAGAGGGCTATTGAGTCACCGCTGAGCTGGGAGAGCTCACTGATGGCTTAAAGGCTCTGCACCCAGTGGCTCATCACCTAGGGGAAGAAAACCGGAAAGTTTGGTGAAATACAGTCTCAATGACAACGGAAACAAGCTATGGTACTTGGTCAGAAATGACATATAATTGACATGACTCCTGGGAAACCTTTTAAGCCCCAGAGTCACGTGTCTTTTCCTTAAGGATTTCGGTGTTTGATTTTTTTTTTTTTAACTTTTGGCTTCCAAGATGAAAGCGTTGCATGCCTGTGTAAGAACGAGATGATCTTCTAGAAACATGTTGTATCTAGAGCCCCTTACTCAATTTTTTTGGACCTTAGGAAAATTACCGTAGGTCCTTGACTGCTGAGCCATTGTTATACTGATGTTAAATATCAAACCAGTGAAAAGAAGCATGCACTGGTCATCCCTGAAGTCCTGGAGGCATGGGCTTTTGTAAAGAGTTGTAAAGAAACTGTGCTATAAAGCAAAAGGAATCCGCTGCTCTGTTAGTTATACATGCTACTGGCTTACGTAAGGACATATCCCCGACTCTCCCTCTCACAGCCCTCCCCACCATGTCCCCATTGGACCCTACACATTTCTACTTTTATCTCACACATACGGCACATTTTGTGTATCAATATAAAATCTCTAATTGGGCTGAAGATCCGCTCAATGAGAAAGAAATCACGGCTGGTACTGGAAACCTCGCCAACCATCATGGATCCTGGGGGAGAACCTACAACCGCCACTTTACTAAACCAGAATCATCTCTGACTGCACTCAGAATGTTTGTCCTTGCATCTGCAGATAAGTGTGGTACTCACCTCTCATCGAGGAAGCTTCTCTTTGCAGCAGGTGGAGACCCTTGCAGAAAACGACCACCTCTTCTCTCTTAGTCACAGCTCTGTTGGGGAAGAGCCGCCACGACCAAGGCAGCCTTTCTGAAAGCAAACATTTAGTGGGGCCCTGTTTACAGTTTCAGAGATTTAGTCCATTATCATCATGGCAGAGAATAAAGGCAGGCACTGGAGGAGCAGTAGCTGCTGAGACCTACATCCTGATCCATAGGCAGAGAG
>JAQHUG010000019.1:8919300-8944219 GCA_028555095.1 Dicrostonyx torquatus | reverse complement strand
CAGTGACACACTTCTTCCATATCTCCTAATCTTTTCAAATAGTTCCATTCCCCGATGACTGAATATTCAAATATATGAGCCTATGGGGCCATTCTTATGAAGCCTCCACACTGTGGTATGGAATAATTTGTGATAGGCAATTGTTAGATTAACTCTAAAGGTCTGGAACAATTCTTTCTGTGACTCCAACTGGGATTGGATTTTGTTGTTGTTAGGATATTTTTCAGGTGTCATTTCAGTATCATTGGTTATAATTGATCTGTTCAAGTTATTTATCCCATCTTGGTTTAGCTTTGAGAAGACATAAGCCTTGAGAACAACACCCATTTCCTTTAGATTGTGTCCTAGCTGGTTTCTGGATTTCGTTGGTAGTTGTTGGAATGTTTCCCTTATTTCTAAATTTGCTAATATGAGTTCTCTGTCTCTCTATTGGCTAGTTTTGGATAAGGGTTTGCATAATTTATCTTTTTAAAGAACCAACTCTTGGAATCAAATTTCTCCAAAACAGCAGAAGCAAGATGCTATTAGTTACTTGAAGGAAAATGTGAATTATGTCGGGGATGCGTACTGGTCTTCAAGCCTACTGCGTGCATAGTGAGAATGTAGCCATTGTGTACCGACTGTCATTTAGCCCTCCTGCTGTCCATCAGCAGGCCTGACACACTTCTAGCACACAAGTGAGAGAAGAGAGCTTGTGGTTAAAATAACTTGTCAAAACCTACAAATAGTAGTGAAGGGTCCCTGACCATTGACTTGACTGATCCCATTGGCCCTGCATTTCATGTCAGTTTGATGTGTTTTGTAAGGTCCCGAGTCTAACTAAAACTCTGTATTTTTGAGCCACACTTCCAAGGCTCATTTATTCATTTATGGGGTCCCGCTGGTTAAACCCATAGTCTTGCTCATGCTCTTCCCACTGAGCCACACTGCCACCCTTGCCTAAACATGAATCCTAGCTTTGAGCCTTGATAACTATCATATTTGAGCAAAATGTCTTGTATTGCCTCAGTTTTATCATTTTTTATTTTTATTGAGCTCTACATTTTTCTCTGCTCCCCTTCCTGTCTCTCCTCTCCCCACTTCAACCCTCCATCCAAGGTCCCCACGCTCCCAATTTACTCAGGAGATCTTGTCTTTTTCTACTTCCCATGTAGATTAGTTCTATGTAAGTCTCTCTTAGTGTCCTCATTGTTGTCTAAGTTTTTATCGTTTTTAACATCAAGTAAAGTTATGGACTCTAGCTCATATCATTATTTTGAAAAGCAAATGCATTTATGTACTGAAAGAGACACACAAGCCATCCTGAAAGTGTTAGTAAACTCACTAGGACCAATCTCTGTCTCTCTCTGTTCCTCTCTCTCTTTCTTCCTCTGACTCCACTCATACACATACACAGACATTACATATACCCACACAGACATACACATATACATGCAGCTATACACAGACACACAGAGACATATAGACACACATAAACATAGATACACACATATGCATATACAAACACAATAACTCACAACCAAATTCAATGCATTTTAAGCAAATTCTTTATTAAACTTGTTTTCCTTGGTTGATGGAGTTGTTATCTAGAAAGTCTTCTAAGCTAAACATTTTCATATTCACCTAGTATTTCATCATCAACGTCCAATTCATCTTGAAAGGATCTTGTAAACATCTGCCTACCCTTCAGCCCTGGCCTCATCGACACGTGTGAATGGCTGTGTAATTCGGGAGCCATAGCCATATACAGCCATATACTGAGTGCTTAAACTACAGCTAGTACAAATTGATGTGTGCTATGAGGGTTAAATACATCTATTTCAAAGACCTATAACAGAATAATGTAAACTGCTTCATTAATACTTTTATTTAATATGGTGAAAGAATATGGACACATAGGGTTAAATTTAAATTAATAATTTTTATTCTTGCTTTGCATGTGCTAGCTGAATGCCATACCGTCGAGTTTATCCCCAGCCTGTTTTTGTGCTTTTTATTTTGATAAAAATTATCCTGATAATTTCCTAGGCTAGTCTTGAACTCAGTTCTGCTGTAGCCTAGGTAGACCCTGGCTGGTACTTGTGATTTTCATGTTTTGGGTTACATGTCTGAGTTACTAGGCCTGGATCAATATAAGTATGAAAATGAATTTTACCGGTTTCTCCTTTTAACATGGCTTCTGAAAAGTTTAGGGCGATGTGTGTGGCTTGTATTCATGGCTCACATCCTGCTTCTGTTGGATAGTCCTGGCCTGGACTTTCCCGAATATCTTACTTCAATTTATCTTGCCAGTCCAGCTACCCTCGCTTTCTTCTGGTTTTGTGTCAATTACTTGCCCACACCGGTACTGAAAGTGCCAGCTTGAGTGCAAGCAATCGTGACCCAGCCTCTTTTGTACTTCAGACCCCTTGCTAGCTCCTGTCACCTCCAGTGGAAATTCCCAACCGTCCCAACTCTGCATGAGTGTGCTGTTCTCCTCCCTCTCCAGCCTTGTCACATTTCAGAACCTCTGAGCTGTGTCCTGGCTCTCACACATCATAGAATCTGTACACATTGTTCCCTTTGCTTTGAGCACTCTTCCCCTTTCTGCTTATCTTGATGAAGTTTTATCTCTCTACCAAAATCACGTTCAGACTCCAACTCCTCATACAGGCTTCCCAACAAGGTAATCTCTATTTTGCAATAGCTGTGTTATTTTGTTTACTTTGATGATAGCCTCACCACTTGTCCCTCTTAGGCCAGTGGCAGAGAACTGGAACGCATCTTACTCATCTAAGTATTGACACACAGCTACCTGGGCTTGGATAAGGAAGTGAAAATAATGTTCATTCTAAATGGGAGAGTCACGGTTTTGTAGAATAACAATAGTCAAACCACGAGGCTGACGGTGTGCTAGGCGAAGAGACAGTGGTGTGTGTGTGTGAGTGAGTGTGTGCATGTGTGTGAGTGTGTGCATGTGTGTTGGGGTCCTAGTTTCAGGCTGAAAAGTCAATTAGTTTTAGCTACAGTTGGAGGGGGAATGTAGCAATACTAGGTAAGGGTAATTTCCCCGGCTGTGGAAGGTCTACTGAGGGGGCCTTGCCTTTGGAATCACAGCACAGCTGGGGCCTGACCCTCAAGCACATTCTAAAGCAATCAGGCCACTGTCCTTGCAGTATTAAGACTAGCTGCAGCCTGAGGACAGAGAAGGCATGCTAAACCAGAAGAGTTAACCAGAAGTCTGACTTCTGTCTTCAGGGGGAGAGAAAAGGTGTGTGGCCAAGACCGAATACTTGCGCTCCTGGGCTGCAGCATCTTCCCTTGGGTGTGACACTAGAGTGAGGGTCAGAGGTTGGCCCAAGATGACTGCAGGCCTCAGGTGTCCCTCACCTGCCCTGGCCCTGGGCCAGCCAGTCCTTCCCTGGGGCATCTTTCTCCCTGGCCAGTGCTTTTATGGACACTGTTTGTCTCTGGGCTCTTTTCTGATTTCTATTTCTGGCCAGTCCATTCAGAAAAGACACATTCTTTCCTTAGATACGTTAACACCTTCATTTGGGCTGCCCTAGGCTCAGCTCAGTCCATTTCTATGAGGTAACTCTGAGTATTACTCTTCTCATGTTACTTGGTATCCGAGGTGAACCGCAGAAAGCACAAGCCCTTCCCATCACTCACTGCCAAGGTCTTGGCCATGCCTGATCCCTGCCACGGTGTGCTTGCCCTGGGGAGCCAAGCAGGAGAAGGCAGGCTTCCTGGATGAGGCAGTGTCAGAACCTCCCTCCCCCACTCCCTGTCTCCTGTCGGGTGGGAGGAGTGGTCATGATATGGAGCTTGGCAAGGCTATTTAGATTTGGGTCACTTAGGATTTGCTTGCCTGCCTGTTTGGTAACCACACTTTTGTGTAAGCGTGTCATGTAATTGAGGGAACGCTCTCTAGTCTTCAAACTGATGCCCCTGTTTGCTGTTCCTAGTGGCGTACCCAGGGCTTCCGGGCAAGGTGTCTCTTTCCAAAGGCAAAGCGACACTGTTATCTGCTGTGCTTAAGACCGTTCTGTGTGTGCTGTGATGAGAAGGTAACCAGGCAAGTGTTACAGAGCGTGGTTTGCTCCTTAGGAGCCAGAGAACTTTAAACAAGAGTCTGAGCACACCATTGCTGTATCTTAGTTTGGATCTTCTTTTAAAAGCTCATTGATTGGTATTTCAAAGCCTGGCCCAAATTTTACTTCCTGCTGTGAAAGGAACTTTGGGGTGCAGTTGAGATCCTTGGGGTTTCTACTGACTCTGCCGCATCACTGGCTGTGCAACCTTGCACAACCTTAACTCCTCCGAGTCTCCGTTCTCCCTGAAAAGAGGGAGTGTGTGTGCTAATTTCTCATAACCCCACAGCTCCAGGGCTGTGAACGGTTATGCCAGTCTAATTAATGGACCAAAGCCTGAATTTCTAAACTTTATTTGCCTTCCTTCTTCTTTTCTTTCCTTCACTTATTTCCCTCTCTCTCCACTTCTTTCCAGGTTACAGCAAAGCCCTTAAAGATTTAGGCACAGGCTCTTGCTAGAATGTTAAATGCATGGCCACTGACAAGCACCCCGTAGATCTCAGAGACTCAGTCTTGCCTTCACCAGCTTGGGCTTAGCAATCTTTCCTCAAACTGTCCAGAGAGGTGGCAAGCAGTCAGTAAAGCACTGTGCCTATCATCAGGTCAGACCTGATGATATGATTTCCTACTTTCCTAGGCAGCCACCAGGAAGTCTTTTTCAGCTGAGAATACTGGGAGAATGGAGAAACTGGTGTGAAGCCTGCCCTAGCTTCTCTTCTGATACCGGGGTCTTTGACACTGAAAGAAAGGCTGCCCTTGGAGAACATCCCTTTGGCCCAGCACAGGCATCAGCTCAATGGGTTACAGGTGGCCTGCTTCCTTAGGACATTGTCCCCCACCCCCAGTTTTCTTTATTGTCTAAGAAATCCATCTTGGTCCTAACAGGAGTGACTGGCAAGGGGTAAGATATCCTTGCCTCTGCTTCTGCTTGCTTCTTATGTATCCTGCTTCCCAGGCTTGGAAGCTCTTTTCCCTGCCAGGGTATCTCCACAAAACTCCCTTACTTCTTCTTTAGCAATCTCATCAGAAGAAAAAAAAAAAGACTGCTTAGTCCAAAACATCAACATGGTGGCATTTAGCATCTCTGCTCAGGGGCTTTAAAAGGTACCAGCACTGGGCAGGCTTCACACCAGTTTCTCCATTCTCCCAGTATTCTCAGCTGAAAAAGACTTCCTGGTGGCTGCCTAGGAAAGTAGGAAACCATAAAATGAACACACAGTCTCACATACACACACACACACACACACATGCATGCACACACAGACACACACACAGATGCATGCACACACACACATGCACACACAGACACACACATGCACACACACGCATGCACACACAGACACACACACAGAGATGCATGCACACACGCATACACACACGCATGCACACACGCATGCACACACACACACAGAGCAATGGCCCTGGGGTAGTGACATAGCATCACTCAGGATGTATGACTCTCTCTTCTCAGCAATGAGAGGTGCTGCAAAAAGCTGTGTGAAGCTTTTCTGCTGCCATCTTCATACCATGCCCATAAAGGGCCATGACCTCATCACTATCTGTGTTGCCAGGGCTGGATACCAGGAGAAAGGGGGGAGGGAAGTGGACAGGCGAGAGCGAGCAAAGAACAGCGAGTTCAAAGAATTAAAACATCTATGTATCTCTTTAGAATTCAGTGATATCATTTGCAAAAAGGATTATTGTCTTGTTACTCTCACTTCTTCCCTCCCCTCTGCCTTCTCCCTTCTCTGTTTTACACACACACACACACTCTCTCTCTCTCACTCACACACACACACACACACACATACACACACATACACACACACACATACACACACATACACACACACATACACATGCTACTGAGACATATATCTAGAAAAATCTCTAAGCAACTAATGGATTCTCCCAGAGTCAAGACTGTCATGTCTGGGGTTTAAAGGAGGGTGGTGGGGTTTTTATTCCTTTTTCTTTTCCCATCAGCACACTTTTATTCTACTGCACAAAACATCTTTCTGATGAGTTTAGATTTTTAGGCTAAACCATAGTACCGTGGCTACCTGTCCTTTTGCACACAGTCCCTTTTCCTCTTTCCTTTAGCAGCCATCCGCCTGGACATATTATTGCACACCTGCAATGCCAGGACTTGGGAGGCAAAGAATTGCATCAAATTCCATGGCAGCCAGGACAAACCCTGCCTAAAAAAATAAACAAAACGATTAACAACTATCCCTTCAATTTAAGTTTTTGTCATTCCATTTATATCTCAAACTCTCTTTCCCTATTAAAATATCCTCCTGATGTTTAAAAATTTATCAGGAGCCTTCCTAGTCAATCCCCCTGTTTAGAGCCATTTTCTCCTAGCCGTCAGCCTTTTCTACTTTGGATCTGTCATCCCCCTAGTGCACAGCCATTTTGCTGGAACCTTCCTTCACAGTCACCCTGGGCTTCCTCCTTTCTCTCTTGTGAGTCAGATTGCCTGTTTCTTACGTTGCACGCCCCATTTTTCCCTGACATTTCTTTCTCACTTTCATGGTACCGTTTCGCCACTTGCTCCGCATGGGAGCCTCTTTACCCTCCACCCTCACAATTCATTGCTGAGTTAACTAGGCAGCATTCTAGGCTGAGGACGGTTTGACTTAGAATGCTAAAGATGCCACGCTCTCTCTCAGCTTCCAGTACTGCTGAGCAGTCCGAAGTTATTATGATTCTTGGGCCCTTGTT
This sequence comes from Dicrostonyx torquatus, assembly GCA_028555095.1. Classification (NCBI taxonomy): domain Eukaryota; kingdom Metazoa; phylum Chordata; class Mammalia; order Rodentia; family Cricetidae; genus Dicrostonyx; species Dicrostonyx torquatus. Next base: position 8,937,419 of record JAQHUG010000019.1, on the reverse strand, counting down.
TTTCCCTTAGAAAGTTACATTCATGAATTTTCACAATCAGATGCCTTGGCTTTGGTAGACTTTTATATCATGTGGGCCTTTTAATTCAGGAACTGCTTTCCTTCCACTCCAAGTCAAGAGAATTCCTTGAATTGTTTACTTGATTTGTCGTTTGTTTTCTTAGCCTCCGTTTCTGTCACTTGGGCACTAAACTATTTGTAGGCATCCCCTGACTTTCTTAGCTTCTTCTGTTTTAGTGATTGGTCTTGTTTTTGGAATGTGTTGAGTTGTAGAAGAATCTGGAAAAGTTCTACTAAACTATTCATTTCTTCTGAGATGCTTTCCATTGCCAGGAGTATTTCTTAAGCTTTTTAATATTTCACCCTCTTTCTGTGTCTCGCGTTTGACATCACTTTAGCGAAAGTGGTGGTTTCTGGATGGTTTCCAAGAAGAGTTTTTCTTTATTTCCTGATATACTGGTCTTTCCCCCACTTTTTTTTTTTTTTTTTGCTGTTTTTGTTTGTGTGTTTTGAAGGTGGGTCAGAGTGTTAAGTGAAGAAAAAACAAATGCCACGCCTCAGGCCAACTGGGAGCTGCATCCCTCTGTGGTAGAACACAGATTATCCCAGGAATTTGTGTTCAATAACCCAGGCACGCAAGTGTCTTCTGGACGGAATGAAGATGTAAGACGTGAAGTCCCAGCAGTCCCTTGCCTGGCAGCAACCCAGGAATGCCTGGGGATTTCCTAAGAAAATCATATGACTGTCGATTCTCAGGATTTAAACCCTACAACTGCCTTTAGAAGAAGACAGAGGAATGTGCTTGGGGAATGGAAATATCACTGCCTCACAGCCTCACACTTTGGGGCACTTATCTGTCAAAAAGAAATGTCAGTGCAAAGAAGGAGCCATTTCAGTGTCTGACATAAGTGAACTTGGGGTGGTCCCTAGAAGGGCATACTGCTTGTTTTTTCTTTATTTGTGATAACAGTTGTAATCTTTTATGTTTGTTGTAGGGACATCTTTTAGCTACAGACACAAGAGACAGAGTGCTGGCTTATGTCTACAGCTTCCTCCTTGAGCTGGGAGAGCAGGGATTGCCTGTCCTAACCATGGCGTTGTCACATATAGGCATTCCCCAACCACCTTTGGTCTTTCAAGTTATATTAATTCTTTAATGTATGTCTATTCTTTAGTGTGTGTATACATTTCTGTGACTATCTTGAATTACCTTATAGTTTTCTAAGCTTCACTTAACTCCTGCCTTGTTGCTTTGTTATCTTACTGTTGGGAAATAACAGGTTTCAGAAGGCAATGAGCTCATAGCAGGCGATTGTAGTTGGCTCTTTGTGCCAGATGGAAAGACATGGTCTTTACTGTCATGAAACAGGTAGATATTTATCCCCCAACACACACACATGTGTGTGCGCACACAAACACGCACACATACACACACACACAAATAAATAAATACCAGAGATAATAAGTGCTGGCAAGGATGTCCAGAATGGGCACCCTTGTACCATGCTGGTAGGAATGTAAGCTAGTCCATTCCTTAAGGAAAGCAGTATGTAGATTCCCCTAAAAATTAAAAGCAGAGCTACCAATAATCATTGATCAGTCTAATTCCTGGATATGTATCCAAAGGAAATGAAATCAGATGCCAAAGACTGCAATCTGCACTTCCACGTTCCTTGCAATACTAAAATAGCCAAGACATGGAAACGTGTGCATGACCGTTGACTGGTGAGTGGATGAAGAAACTGTGGGGTGCACGTGGGATATTCACTAAACAAATGAAATTCTGTCATTTGTGGCAGCATGGATAGGACTGGAGAGCTTTGTGTTAAGTTACAAGCCTTGTACAGGAAAACAAGATCACATGATCTCAGCCATAAGACGAATGTAAAAAGCTGGTCTTGTGAAGTTGAGAGGAGAATGGTTGTTACCAGAGGCTGAAGACAGTAGGGGATTCCAGGGCAGACGTGGGAATGTTGATGAGTTGGTGCTACCTATAGACAGATGAAAGCAAGAATTTATAACCTGGTCTGTGTAAACAGAAGGTAATTATAGACGAGAATGAGGTACTGTGTATACAGAAGGTGACTATAGATGAGAGTGAGGTCTGTGTATTCAGATGGTGATTATAGATGACAGTGCAGCTTGTATATTCCAGAAAGCTAGAAAAAGGGGGTTTAAATGTTTTCAGCATAAAGAAACCATAAATGTTTAGGAAATATGTTTGAACTAATTAATATGTTAGAGACACAATATACACCTGTGTTGCAATACTACATGATACTTATTAAGTATGTATAGTTGTGTGTGGTGGTGTATGTTGTAATTAGGGGAGAGGTGTGCGGGTTGTATGTTCCCCAGCCGCCGCTGGTCGCCTGCACCCGAAATAACCACATGACAAACTGGATTCATTTAAATACTGCCTTGCCCGTTATCTCTAGCCTTTTCCGGGCTAGCCCTCACCTCATAAACTAACCCATTATAAAAGTCTGTATGTCCCCACCACGAGGTGGGTGACTTACCAGACGGTTCTACGGTACTTCCCTCTGCGGTGGGGGCCTCATGGCAACTGGCCCACTTCCTTTCTTCTCCTCAGAACTTCCATTCTGTCTACTCCGCCCACCTAAGGGCTGACCTATCTATAAGCCAGGCAGCTCTTTAATACAAAATACAGGATAACACTCCCACATCAGGTGTATGTGCATGCTCATGGGTTGTGTACATGCATGTATGAAGGTGCATTTGTTCATGTGAGGAAATCAGTGGTCATTCATCTTCCTCACTCACTCTCTACTTTACTGTTGGGCACAGACTTTCTCCCTGAACCTGGAGCTGACTGATTCGACAAGGTTGTCTGATCAATGTGCTCCAGGCATCCTCTTGCCTCTGCCCCAGCTCAGTGCTGGAGTGTGGGTGCCTGCCACCCCGCCAGCTTTGATGTGGGTCCTCAGGACTTAAGCCCAGGTCCTCATCTCCCCAGTCTCAATTTAGGCTTTACTGTAGCAGCTTGAAAATAAATTTAAGTTTATATTGCTCTTGAAAAGAGGCATAAGATAAATAGTTCTCATGTGGATAAATCTAAAGTATATATAATATTTGAGTCAATTTGGTGTCAATTGTATGCACATGTTGTGGGACCTCTAGCATTCAGGGGTTATTATGAAAGTGCCCCTCCTCCTGAACGGCATCTGCAGATTCAATGAATTTTCCACCACAATTCAAATGTAATTCTTCACAAAAACTGAAAGAAAAATCTCAAAACTCCTACAGAAGTACAGAAGACCCAGGACAGCTAGAACACCTTGAACAATCAAAGCACAACCAGAAGTGTCACCAGCCCTGTATTCAAGTAATACTCCCGAGCTACAGTAACCAAAGTAGCCCTGCGGTGGCATAAAAAAGACACACTGATCAAAGGAATAGAATCCAGAAGCCAGGTGTGAAGTCCACACACCTACAGCTGCCTCCTTTTTGACAAAGATGCCAAAAATGTACATCAGAGAAAAGACAGCATCTTCAACCAATGGCGCTGGTCAAAGTAGGTAGCGACACGTAGAAGTATGGAACTAGAGGCTTATCTCTTGCCCTGTGCAAAATTCAACCCTTAAGTGGGTTAAGGACCTAAACATAAGTCTTGGTATCCTGAATCTGTTAGAGAGAAAGTAGAGAATAATGAGTTGAACTAATAGGCTCAGGGAAGGACTTTCTGGGTAGGGCCTCGGTAGCACAGGTGTTAAGACCAACACTTGGCAAATGGAACCTGGTAAAACTCAAAGTCTTCTGTATGGCACAGGATACAATCACTTGAGGGAAGAGGCAGCCTAGAGGACACGAGAAAATCTTTACCAGCTGTACATCTGACACAAGACCAGTGTCAGGGGCTGGAGAGATGGCTCAGCAGTTAAGAGCACTGACTGCTCTTCCAAAGGTCGTGAGTTCAATGCCCAACAACCACATGGTGGCTCACAACCATCTGTAATGAGATCTGGTATTCCCTTCTGGCCTGAAGGCATACTTGCAGACAGAAAACAGTATACATAATAAATAAATAAATATTTTTTAAAAAAGACCAGTGTCTGGAATGTCCAGAGAACTAAATACCAAGAAAGCAAGCAACCCAATTAAAACTGAGGACATGGAACTCAACAATGTGCTCTAAAGAAGAAATACAAATGGTCAAGACGTATTTTTAAAAGATGTTTAACATCCTTATGAAATGCAAATTAAAGCTAATTTAAAGTTTCACCTTACCCCGGCTGGAGTGGCTAAGATAAATAACAAAATGAAGACATTGCAGATTGGCGCAGACACTGTGGAAGTCACTGGGGAGGTTCCTCAGCAACCTAGAAGTAGGTTTACCAGATGACCCAGTTGTTGCACTCCTTAGCATATTCCCGAGGGACTCCATTTCCTACTACAAGGATATCATCCATCCATTTCATTGTTGCTGCAGCCCAAGTAGTCAGGACACTAAACTGTCTATGTGTCTGTCAATGGATGAATCATTCAAAGTGTGGTATATTTAACAACGGGATATTATTCAACTATTAAGAAAAATAAAATTTGAAGGTAAATGGATGAATCTGGAAGTGATAATTTGAGGTAATCCAGACTCAGGAAGACAAGTGTCACGTTCCTTCTCATATGTGGAAGCTAAACTTTAAAGTTTTAGCAAGTATAAATGTAATTAGTTACAGAGATTGCATTATTGTGAAAGATCACTGCCCAACCATCCGCTTGAAAATGGAGTAGGCATGATTCACTCAAATCCAGGTTGTTTATAGCAAGGGCAGGGCCCCAACATTGTTAAATGTCATTCTGTGAACACTTTCTAAAATTAGAACTCTTGTCTAAAGAAATCATAGCATGGTCTTCCCATTAAAAATGTAATTGTTATAGACTGCATAGGTTGCTTGAGTTCATCAAATGTTTTTATGCTGATCTTTAATACTTATGAAAATACTTGAATATATTTATGTTGCCACCACATTCAACTACCACAATATTCCATATGGTGTGCAATCAATTAACACGAAGATCATTTGTCCTTATAACAAGCACTCACTGATTCCATTTGCTTTGAATTTACCTAATAATAATGAGGAAATTGTGTTTACTGTCAAATGAGAATCAAGAACAAGTGGAAGTTGGGTGTGGAGTCACATACATGCAATCCCAGCACTACGGAGGTAGACTCAGAAGAATAAGAAGTTCAAGTCCAGCCTCTGATACATAGAGAGATTAGGGCCACATGAGCTGTATCAGATCCTGTCTGTAAAATAAATGATGACAATTGGCTGCTAGCTGAGGGCAGATCAGTTTTCCGGAATGTGACCCTTGTAGGGCTACCCACGCTCCAGTGGATGGCCCTCAACACACAGTGACAGCATGAAGTGGACAGACTAGAGTTTAAGTAAAGAGCACATGCAGTCTGGAGGTGGGAAGTGGTAGTGTGGGGATAGGAGAGGAACTGGGGGTGCAGGTATGAGATTCTCTAATAACAATAATAATAAATAACAAGGTGAATAGGCCCTAAGAAACATTTAGTACTGAGTGCTCCCAAGTCTCTACTCTCTGCACACTGCCCAGCCATGGGTTTCTGCAGTAATTACCACCTGCTGCAAGAGTCTCTGTTGAGTGATTCATGGGTGTAACGATACGCCATTGACTGACTTTTCTATCATGCCACACTCAAAATGATATAATGGGAGCTTGCAAGTTGGTGGATTACACACGCCAGCTCCTCGACCTTTCATTAATTATGAGTTATCAACTCCCATCTGGTGCTTCTGGCCACAAGTATTCTGAGATAAGTTAAGAATGTAAGGTCCCTTTGTACTGTTTGTTCGTCTGGTCATCATTAATGTGCCCAGTGCTATCAGTCCTTTTGTTACAAGCACAGTGTCCCTTATTCAGTTCATAAGCCAATGCCTGAGCAGCCATCCCTATTGTTCTTCGGTCTAATAGTCCGTAGTGGACAGAACCAAGCCCTGGAGATGCTCAGAATCGGGCTCGGATCCATGTGGGAGAGAAGAATTCTGCAAAGGCTCAGGGCGGTGCCTTTTCATGCCTTCCAGGCTTTAAAATTCTGTATGACATTTAAATTTTATTGTCAATAAAAAATAACTCATTGATACGGCTTCCAATATCACTGATGGATTTAAATTTTCACTGTCTGTATTCCACTTTGGCCTCTGAGCCTGTACCTTCCTCCATAAAGAAAATTCAACTCAACTAGTGTGACATTTCCTCTTTCTTGCCCACTTTATCCCCTCTTCCAGGGTCCCTGTAGCTCTGCTCACTCTTGCCTTTTCTCTCTAAGTCAAAGGACTAGCCCTCATCCTACATGTGTTACTGAGGGTCTACACAAGATTACCATGTTAGTAACACATCCATTCCCAGCCTTCTGGATGGAAAACAGGTGTGCGCATCCCTTCCCAATTGAAGAGAAAATCCTGTGTGTTTAACAATTCCGGTTTCTCTATTTCTGTCTACAAGCAGGTGGATCTCCCACCTGCCCCTCACGCTCTCTACACTTCAAGGAATTAGCAAAAATAGTATTTAACTCAATATTTAAAAATTAGAAAGAATACCAAAATATGATGCACAAAATATTAAAACTGTAGAGAAAGTCAGAATCAGGAATCATGCCTTCCTGAGTCAGGTTAGGGCTGGGGCGAAAGGAAAACCCTGTCACGTGATCTTGGTCATCGAGAATGTTGCGCTTTAATTTTGGTTGCATCTTGTTGCACTGAAGTCTCTTCTCTCCACTCCTGAGTTTGGGAACTCCCAAAGCCAAAGGTTCAGATGTATCATGGAATCCTGGCCCTGCCTCTGTGTTCTAAAGATGGCACAGCCAGCGACTGTGACCTTCAGCAGCCTGTGTGAGGAAGCAGGAAATTCAAAGGGACTCGCTTTAGGGCGGGGATGGATTTTTCCTGATTGATGAAGTAGATGATGGGCAGGGCCTTCTGCTCACTTGGTGGAACTCTGTAAGGGGGAAGTTAGAAAGGATACAGCAGAAGGAATCTGCTCCCATCTGTTTAGGAATCCCTGGGCCATGGGTAAGTTAGAAAGACTACTCAGATCCCTCCCCACCCCACACATTGCAAGAGGAGGCTGAGAGAGGTGTACCATGAAGGATGGAGCTGGGAAAGAACCATGAAGACTGCAGAGAATTAATCATCTACCAGGAAATACCTGGATGTGAGGTCTTCAGGTTGTCTCAGAATCTAACGGTGTGTCCTATGGGAGGGGGGACGGCCTATGGTCTTACAACCCACAGAAGATAGTAGCCAAGGGAGGAATAGAAACCAGGCCCAGGTATACTTTAGGCTGATCTTCCTCCCACCCTCAGCCCCTCTGCACCCTGCAATGCCAGCTGTGGGTCAGAGGGTGGAGCTCAACAGGAAGCTAACCTGTGCAGGATCCCCCAGCAGCACCAGTGAGTAAGGAAGGTTAAGTTGGAGAGAATGTTGGAGATGCCTGAGAAATGTCATGATGTCTTGTGTTAGAGAGAACTGGACCTTTTAATACCTGAAGATGAGGCGAATTAGGCTCTGAAGTGGCTAAGGAAAGGATGATGGGCTCTGCCAAGATCTTCAGACTGTGACAGAAGGTAATGAGAGAAAAAAATATTTAAATCACATCATTAGTGGTTCCCTGTGAAGTCCAAACTACATTATGAAACAGCCCAATTTCTTTTCATTGGTCCTCTGCCTTGGTCCAGGGTCTGGCCTTCTCTGCACTGCCCAGGACAGCCTGGAGATTGCAACTCATGATCTCAGAGGACAGTCACCTGCCTATTGTGCTCACCAGGGGCTGCGGCACCAAGGCTGCCTCTGTCCCACATCTGTCAGCTGCCCTGCACGTCTCTGAACCTGCAACAGTGCCGCATCTGCAGGGCTAGCACGGTGACAGCTTCCACACGCCCAGCTCTGAGAGCCACATCTTTTGCGTGCTCCATGAGTCCCTGTCCACATGTTAATAAAGTATTGTTTTAGCAATGGGAATCTTTTGTCTGCATAAGAACTCTCATTAAAAATGCAGCTACACAAACTCCTGCTTCCGGGCTACGGTTTCCATGGATGACAGTGAACTAGCACTGCTCTTCTCCATGTTGAGACTCCACCCCACAAGTGTGTGATGTCCATTAAGCCACTCTCCTGAAGACCATCACTAGTTTGCGAGACTTGAGTACGGTAAAGATTTAACCCATCATGGGTGTACTAATTGCTCGTTAACAAGCTACCTCCAGCATGCCAGTGTGCAACCTTCCCTTTGAATACCCAGTGTGAGTTTCCCTCGTCGTCTGTAACATTACTATCCGTGAGCTTCCCGACACAGCAGCTGTTTTGAGCATTCTTCTGGATACTCTAGTATTGATCAGAGGTGTCATTATGCAGTGAACAGGTGGTTTATCTGGCAAATGGGGTGATGAACTAATTGATCAAGTGAAGAAATGCAGGCAATTGCTTGCTCTCCGGCTTCACTTCCCTTAGAAATTCCTCCCAGATTTGTGCCTGGCGTGGAGTAGCCAATGGTTCTTGTGTGCCTCTGCAGCACTCTCCGTGACTGGTGATGGCCCAGGATGCTTTAGACAAGATGATGACATTTCACACAGGCTTTCCTTGATCAGGATTAAACAGGAGAACTTGTAGTCGGTCACAGCAAGGAGCATGGCCGGGCTCACCCTTCATCGCCAGTGCAATCTCCTGAGCACAAAGGTCAGTTGGCAGGATCGTGGATCCTCTTCTTGAAGTGTCTGGTTTGGAAGTCTCTCTCACTTGGACCTGCCAAGACAAACAGACATGCCAAACTCATTGGCAACTGTGGTGGTGCCTTTGACTGCGGTCTGTTTCTTTGTACAAATCGCATCCAGATCTATACAGCGTGGATGCTTTTAGGTTTTACTGGCTGCCCTGTGACTTTCTTCTCATTGAGCCAGACAAACTGTGATGAAAGTGGAGACACTGCCAGGCACAGCTGTAGTTTCTTAATAAGTCATGGTATGACTGATGCCTTGACAGGGAAAATTCACTTCTGCTGTCTGGTGCTCAGTAGAACCATTTTCTTTCTGCAATCACGTGGGGGAGTTTCCTATCGATCTCATAATGCTTTAATAATAATGCCATACAGAACTAAAGAAGACAATGAAAAATAAATAGGAGGAGGTTTGAGAATGTCTCTTAGCCCAAGGACTGGGGACAGAAGATCAGACCCTGGATACAATTCAATCGTCCCATTTGTCATTCATTCAGAAGATCAGACCCTGGATACAATTCGATCGTCCCATTTGTCATTCATTCAGAAGATCAGACCCTGGATACAATTCAGTTGTCCCATTTGTCATTCATTCTGGGCATATTTGTTGCAGACCTGTTATGTCCAAGATCTTCAGACTGAAGAAGACACAACGGCTTTTGAGTGTTAAGGTCAGCTCTCATGGAACTTTCACTGTCTTTAGAAATCAAATGAGAACACTTTCCAAAGCAAACTTGACATTTTAGGGCCGTGAAGACGGGCGTCCCCTTTTCCACTTTACAAAAGACTGATGCCTTAGAGGGCCAGAGCTACCTCTTGACTAAATCTATGGCTGGGCTTAGGCGTGCTCTCTCAGTTCACATGCTAGGCAAGTGCTCCCGCCATGCTCCCAGCCCCAGCACACAGTTCATGCTAGGCAAGTGCTCCCTCTGTGCTCCCAGCTCCAGCACACAGTTCATGCTAGGCAAGTGCTCCTGCCATGCTCCCAGCCCCAGCGCACATGCTAGGCAAGTGCTCCCGCCTTGCTTCGAGCCCCAGCACACATGCTAGGCAAGTGCGCCCGCTGTGCTCCCAGCCCCAGGACACTGTTCTTCAAGGCACTCACTCATCCTTTGCTGGTTTCTGTAGGTCATCCTGGGTCCTGCTTACTCTTGGGTTGCCTTTGATGGAGCATCACCCTGTCTAACTCAGTTACCTGAGAGGCCAAGTGTGCTTAGAATCCTAGCTCTTTATATCTTTCAAAGCACGATCCATAGATGTCTGATAAGGTCTGAGATGCTTTAGAGCGGAATGATTTTGATAATGCTAAGGCATTATATATTTTTGTCTTTTCTAATCTTATTGGAATTTGCACTGTGAAGGTGTAAAGAAAACCACTTGCAGTTTTGTCATTCGAAGCAATGGTAACCAGCTTTACCAGGCTTTCCCCTCCTCAGGGCCATGCGCTTGCCTGCTTGCATTTCATTCTGTGCATTATGAGGATGCATCTTTTTAGTATTCTGTATAATAAAATGGAAAGGGCAGGCCAAGCATATGGCTGAAAACTAGAACATTTTCCTGAGGAAATTGGCATATTTCTTTGAATTAAAAAGCTGAATTATCCATTTTTTTGGGGGGGGAACATTAATTTTACAAATCATGGTTATCTATATTTGCATATTTCTTTGAATTAAAAAGCTGAATTATCCATTTTTGGGGGGAACATTAATTTTACAAATCATGGTTATCTATATTTGCATATTTCTTTGAATTAAAAAGCTGAATTATCCATTTGGGGGGGAATGTTATTTTTACAAATCATGGTTATCTATATTTGCATATTTTGTATGTATTTTCTAGAAAAAGAGGAAATTAAGCACGCCACTCAAGAAAAATAATTGAAAATATTTGATCTTTCAAGGGAAAGAGGATTCTGAGTCAGTCTCATAAGCTGTTGTATGTTTGGCTGCTTTCCCACCAGGAACTACTTATCCTCGATGACATCAGCGAGAGCCATTGTCTTGCAATTATACAAGGAAATGTATTAGTATTTATATTACTAATAAAACATGCAATGAATGAATACATCCCAAATATCCAGGATTCCAAAAATCACACATGAAAAGAATTCCCATCCAAGATGTGAGCATACTGTTGTCCTTTTCTTCTTTTCTCTTTCTTTATTGTGAGACAGAGGCTCACACTGGAGCCCAGGCTGGCCAGGTACTTACTGTGTGGCCCAGTTCACCTGGAGCTCATGGAAGTTCTCTCGTTTCAACCCCACAAGTCCTGGGAGTCTTGATGTGACCCTCTGTGTCCAGATGGGCCAGAGGCTTTTAATTCAGCAGGATATAAAGAAAGCTCATTGCAGCAGCTTCAGAAACTGTGATTTATTGAGTTTAATTTGGTATCAAAGAATACTACCAAAGAACATCTATGGTTTCCCTGAGACCCAAAGGGAGGGATTTGATGGTGACATCCTGTTTAGAGCTGAGAACTCAAAGGTCCCTTGTGTATATATTATAGTTTCCTGTTTAGTATTTTTGTGGGATGCCTGAATGCACAAACAGTGGGTCTCTGTGTCTATATCTGGGGTTTGTGCCTTTTCTTGGTATCATTCCCTTGTGCTTGTTTGTTTTGTCATATTCCAATATGTTGTTTTGTTTTATTTTCAACCCTAAGAAGTCTGTTTTCTAATGAGAGACAGAAAGGGAGTGGATCTGTATGGGAGGGAAGGTGGAGAGGAAATAGGAGGATGGTATGAGAACTGAAATCAGGATATGTTATGTGAAAAAAACCTATTTTCAAAAAGAAAAAATTAGGAACTCAGCATAGGAATCTGGCGACTATGTGATAGTTCAGTCCACAGAAGCACATATCTCTAGCCATGAGCTGTGTGTGCATGGCATCTAGGCAGAGAGTGAGAGTGGAAAAACATTAGCCTCATCCCCAAATGGCATTGCTGAAGCTTACCTTGGTTTTAATGTTAATGCCATAATCATATTAATTGCCAATAACAAAGCCACAGAACAATAAAATTCAGTGTGCAAATAATTTTTTTAAAGTATCCCATTTACAGCCATTTGCCTGCCTGAGGCTTGATTTTCTTCATATGCTTCAACCAACACAAACCGCGTATGACAGATGCATGCAGAAGCGTGTAAGACCATCAACCTGTCTTCTACTAATCTCAGAGATGGAAGAAGTTTACAGAAATGAAAAGTAATGCCACTATTCCTCCTAAGTAATCTCTGTTTTAGAAAACATGCCTTACCGGTGTGCATAAAACACATTTTATACTAAATGTTACTGTTATTTTTAAACAAATTAATAAAATTTAAATTTGTCATTTTTATTTCTAATATTACAAATGCCACTGGCTACAACCTACAGACCAGAGTATCTTTGAAGTTTTCTATCATCTTCAGGAGTGCTGACGGCTCCTAAGAAAATTAGATATGGATGTATGACCAAGCCTCCCATTGAAGAGCTTGGTCATCCTGAGACAATTCAGTCTCCCTGGTCCCTGCTCTGGCCATGGTACTGTGCTTTGCCCCTGCCTTCTCAGTGTGCCCAGGGACTGGGAACTAACGTCATATCAGCTTTGTGATGAGGTTACTGCTCCTCTTTTTATCCCAGTTCTCTACTTCAGAAAACGTTCTGTGCATCCCTTCTCAACCCCCTGAGTTGGGACTTCCGTTTCTACAGTGGTCCCCTTCCTTATGAGTGTGCCTGCCTCTGCTTCCCCCTGTGTTGAGACTTCCGTTTCTACAGTGGTTCCCTCCCTTATGCGTGTGCCTGCCTCTGCTTCCCCCGTGTTGAGACTTCCGTTTCTACAGTGGTTCCCTCCCTTATGCATGTGCCTGCCTCTGCTCTGATCACCCCTTCAGGACGCCCAGCATCTCTGCTAGCTCTCGGAATGATTGAAGGAGCACATGAGTTTCTGTATCTCACTGAAAACAAGTTAAACATTTTGAATGATGTGGAATCACGATTTATTTTACTTGAGTATTGCAAAGACGTTCAATCCTGTTCAGTGAGACAGCTTAGGGTTCTGTGCCTTTTTGAGTGTTTTGGCCATTAAGATTTCATGTACTTTTAGATTTTGACCTTTATTCTGTATCAGCTATGCATAGTAATATAAGGGTGTGTGTTTGCCTATCACTTCCAACTTTCTGTAAAATAAACAAGGATTATTAGAATTGTATAAAATTAAGAAGACCAAGAAAAGGACTGAGACACTTTTACTAATTTGCAAAAGTTTCAGTGAAATCTTTTTCCTGTATTTTGACACACAAAAAACATTTGGACAAACACACACAGCATCCACACATGTGAACCATCATACACACACATATACCATATATACATTCACATGTATCTGTACACATGAACAATCTCGCACACATACATATACCATACACACATGCACTTACATCCACATATGCAAGCAATCATGAACACATATACATGTGTTCATATACATGAACAATCATCTACATATACACAATCATGTACACATGTATTCACTACACACACATATACATATGTTCATACACATGAACAATCATCTACACATACATGATATACACATACATGTGAGTAAAAGACATTGGGGGTTTGCCTATAGGTTCTTCAGGAAACCGTTTTTTAATTTTTAACATTTGTTTATGTTTTTGATTATTTTATATGGGAGTATTGTATCTATATCATTTCCGTCCCTCCAACTCCTGCCTCCACCCAAATTCATGGGCACTTTTTCTTTATTACTAACACACACATTCACACACACACACAGGACTGACAACTTGGGGCTCATCCCTGGAGACAGCTGATTCTCCCTCTCTGCAGTCATGGACTGCCTGTAGCTCTTCACCTAGCCGTGGGGCCGTGTGAGATACCCATCCCCATTGGCATGTTAGCAACAACAGGGCAGCTTAGATAACTTATTTCTTCTTAACAAATCACAGAGACTAGGGCAGCATGCAGAGGGCCTGTGCAGGTCTGAGTCAGCTGGGTCCCAAGGCCCCGTCCTGACCCAGCTGTCTCCAATTGCTAACTGCCACCAGGAGAAGAACATTTTCTTCACTGGAGTCTCACTATGCAAATCGCACTGAAGGGCAGCAGCGGACAGCCAATACAAAACAACTCAAGGGTATTTTGGGGTGTTTTCAGCCTCATAATATTTTGTGTGGCTTTTTTTTTTAAACTTATAGGTCTTTTGCTTATATATTATAGTTTCCGATTTTGCCTTTATGGCATTTCTGCGTGTGCAAATGTGTGTCTCTGCATCTCTGCTTCTTGTGCTTTTTCTTTGACTCTTCCCCTCCCCTGTTGGTTCATCTGTTTTGTTCCATTGTTTATTTTATTTTACTAGATGCCTGTTTGTTTTCTAATGAGAGAAAGAATGGGTGTGGAGTTAGGTAGGTGGTGGGGGGTAGGATGATATGGGAAGAGTTGGTGGGGGAGGAAAAACTTGTAATCAGAATATATTATATAGGAAAATCTATTTTCAATAAAAAGGAATAAAAACAGAGTATGAAGAATTATTTAATAATAGGTTGTGTGTCTAGTTGACAAATACGAATTGAGGTGGAAAAACCCAAATAGTGAGTTCTGCTTCTGCTTTCTCCTTATCAACTCCAGCTAAATAGGCAGTTTATTAAGTTACTTTTTATGTAGTCGTGCTCCCCCACCTTATCCCCACTATATGGGCAAAACTGACACCCCCAAGCATTCTAGGCAAGTACTCCACCACTGAGCCACATCTCTGGGGCACATGAACATTTCCCCCTTAATATGTAGTTTTAAATGAGCTCTTTAAAAAACACTTTTTTCACATTCTGTATGAATATTTATATGAAAAGAATCTGCTTATATACTTTCAAATTTTAATGCAGTGAAAACATATTCAGCACAGGCTCTGGCCTGTCTGTGTTTTCTGAACGAGCTAAGGGGTTTGCATTCTCAAGGGAAAACGAAAGGCAAAGAATATCATTCCATGTTTGTGGCTGCGGGTTTTCTAACAGTGTGGCAGTGGCTTCGTCACGCTGCATTGCTACATGGTCTCTGCCTGAGGTATCCGGTATGCAGATTCTCAAGCACGCAGCCCCCTGGATTAAGGCCGTCTATCTTGTCATAGTTATTGTTCTAGGAAGATGTCCAACATTGATACCAGGAATGTGTTTGACTTTAATGGTGACTTGTTCCTAAGGGTAAGAACCATCATTCAACCTTCCCAAAGGAAAAGTTTCTTATTCAATAAATATCATATAGAATTCTTGACAGGTCTGGAAGGGTGAAGTTTAGGAAGGGTCTCCAGAAGTGACCTCAAGTATGTGGAGGAACTGGCTGCCCAAGGGATCAGCAACACTTGGCTTAATAAGGAAAGTGAGGAGCCAGGACACTCCTGAGATTTCGTCTGGGTCTGGGGTTCAGTATGGAGTCGTGGAACTGAGGAGCCAGAGACCTATCATCCAGCAGATCAAAACCAGCCAAACGGGGGCCTCCCAAATGGATGCCTCTTTTATTAACTCAGGTCCAAATGCAAGTTTTGGCCCGGTGTGGAGGCAGAAAGATCAGGAGTCCAAGGCCAGCCTGGGCTACAAGAGACCCTGTTTCATAAAAAATAAACACATACATAAATAAAAAGTTTCTTACCGATGTACCTGCTGTGCTGGCACTCCCTGGTGAGGAGTGCTTGGGAAAACTGACCTTTTTCTTGTCAGCCTCTGTGACACACACAGGCCACTAGAAGGTGGGGGCAGGACCCCACACCCTTGCTGGGCTTCTACTCTGACAGTTGATTTTACTTTATTTTATCATGCATTCTAGGCATTTTCTCCATCTTATTTGATTGAGGTTCTATGCTATCCAGCATGCGTGTTGCTTCTTACACTGAAGGTTTTACTTGTTTGATTTTTCACTCTGTTCTATCTGCTCTTTTCATCTCATAAACCATATTTTGTTCATATTCTTTCCCCTCCCCCAACTCTTGCCATATCTGACTCCATGTTATTTTTCTCATAAAAAAAGAAGAAAAAAAAAGGAAAGAAAGCAATACCAAAACTAAAACAACAGACAAAAAAAGGTCAAATCAAAACCATCTTAAAGAGAAAACTAAAGATTAGTCTTTCAGAAGATCATGACGGCCAGGAAACTACTACCATTCTTAACCATTTGTTTGTGTTTGAGAAGTGCCTTATTCCCAGGAATCCTTCTGCCTCAGACTCCAGAGCGCTAGGATTAGAGGTGTGCACTGCCAGGCCCAGGCTTTCCATGGTTCTTGAGGGCTTAACAGTTCTGTTTTGCAGACAAACATGGAGGCTAGTGAAGCACGGCCACGCAGTTGGTTGGGAACGTAGCAAGTGTGCACTGAAGGAATGCTGGTGACTGCATGCTGGTGCGTTGGCTTGCTCAGGCACCGTTAAAAGCTCCACTTGACAGCCATAAGCCAGTGATGGACTGCACATTTCCCAAGCAGCAGACGCTTGGATGACAGACAGCTCTGTTGTGTGGGGGACTTATTTCTCTCCCAAGAATCAGTTTGTCATCTTGTTCTGCAAGCTCATAAGGCTGCTCCAAACTCTGACTTTTTATTGTTGGTAAAGGGTACCTCTAGCTAAGATTGGGCCCTGAAGGGTACAGAATACAGAATCCATCCCAACACTATGTGGCTGGACACAGGCCTAGAGACCCAGTTGACAGTGCCTGCTGTTGGAATATAACAAAAGTTAACGCCATGGGACAGACTGATAAGAATTAGAACTATCTAGACCAAAGAGCAGAACCATTGCCAAATCAAAGCACAGCAGGCCCAGAGGGAGGCCACAAGCCCTTACATCTTGTCCCCATGCTCTTTGAACTCATGCGAGTGCTGTTTGTTGTCCAGCTCCAACCACCATGAGCCAGAATGTGAGGGAGTCGAGCCTTTGGGTCTCCAGAGACCTCTGCACAAGGGAGCTGGGGAATGAGCCTGAAAGGGTAGCCTGAGGATAAGAAGCATTTCAGTGGGGTCCTAGTTGCGTCTGCTCACTACGGAGCTGACAAGACTCCTCTGCTATTATACTAATAGTTCAGAGTCCCGTTTATGTCTGTGTTGGTGGCAGAATGTGGTGTAGGCCTTATATAGCATGGCTGTTATTTCTACTTTGTATTATTTCTAATTGTCATCATTTTGTCTTTTTGCTAAAATTTGTCCTTAATTCTATGACCCTACTACTTTTTTGTTTGTCTGTTTGTTTGGTGGTGGGCTTTTTGTTTTGAGACAGGGTCTATATAAGTAGCCCTAGCTGACCTGGAACAATCTTCGTAGAACCAAAGTGCCTGAAGGGCATTGGCCATCATGCCTGGCTGAATAGTTCATCTTAAACCAGGGTTCCTTCTTTGGACTCTTTGATATCCTAGTCACATGCCCTCCTTGGGTACCCGGGTGGTTTTCAGCATATTTCATCTGTCTGAATTGGCATCTCCATCATTTGCTTCCTGAAATCAGAGCTCCAAGCTCCTGTGGTCACTCTCTGCCTTGAAATAAACACCCAGCGCCTTTCCCGGGTCTTCCACATTCTTTATTTCTGTCATGGTTCCTTCATGATGATTTGATTTGCTTGTTTCCTATTTCCTTACAATAATATGCATTAAATTATGTGTGATTATGGTAAGTCATAAATTGTGTGTGTGTGTGTGTGTGTGCGCGTGTGTGCGTGCGTGTGTTTGGGAGAGGTGAGATGTTTTTAAGACAGACTTACAGGTTAGCAGATGAAGTAAAAGTCAGGGTTGGAGCCATAACTTGCAGGCCATAATTTTCTTCTCTCTTGGAGAAGATGACATAGTTTCTACTTGTTATGTGACTCTAACTATTGCCTATTTTTTTTACTTTCTTTTCTCTCTGCTCAGATTCGAAGTCAGAGCAAAGCGTCAGACTCTGGCCTGTGTGAGGGGGATGAAGTGGTGTCTATCAATGGCAGCCCTTGTGCAGACCTTACCTACCCTGAGGTCATCAAGCTTATGGAGAGCATAACGGACTCTCTCCACTTGCTTATCAAAAGGTAAAGTAAATTTGTTGCAAGATGTATTTGTTACTTGAAGCTATATGGGAATGATTATAGGGTCTATGAACATATGTACTGTGAGTTCTACATAGAAAGTCGGGGCAGGCCAGGCGGTGGTGGCACTTGCCTTTAATCCCAGCACTTGGGAGGCAGAAGCAAGCAGATGGCGGATCTCTGTGAGTTTGAGGCCGGAATTGTCTACAGAGTGAGTTCCAGGACAGGCTCCAAAGCTACAGAGAAAACCTGTCTTGAAAAACCAAAGCAAAAAGAGAGAGAGAGAGAGAGAGAGAGAGAGAGAGAGAGAGAGAGAGAGAGAGAGAGAGAGAGAGAG
>JAQHUG010000019.1:8903389-8919210 GCA_028555095.1 Dicrostonyx torquatus | reverse complement strand
AAAAGAAAGGAAAAGAAAGTCAGGACAGTTAAACAGATCAGCACAATGTTTGAAAATGAACAATTCCATTTAATGGGGCTTTCTGGCTAGTTGAGAATTAACTGGAAAATACATCAAATCAAGCACTTTGTTGAAAATCTTAGGTATTTTAGACCACCTTTTTAGGAAGACTCGTGTATTAACCATAACAACACCATTTCTAAGGTGAAGAGTTTCTATAAGGTCAAGATTATAATTCTTAGATTTGAAGATGAATTGGAGATGATTGTGCGTTGAACTGTTGACCAATTTTTTTTTTATACAAAGATGATGCCTTGGGGTGTGAAACAAAAAGCCTAAAGGCAGGTTTTTACTTCTCAGGACTCTCAATACGACCATATTTGGGAATGGCGAAGCAGGCTAGATAAAGATTCGGTGCTATCAAAGTATTATTTACAGTGTAGAAGAAACATACACCACCCAAACTGCCCGGTGTTATCTAAGTCCAAGTGTGTGCCATGTACGTATGAGTGCATGTATGTTGTATATATAAATATTCGTTTATCAAGCTCTTAAGATCCCACTTACTTATAATGTTGCCTTTTGCTTTTAAAAGTAACTAGTTAAATAAAAATCAAGGGTAACTATTTGAAAACCAACCAACAAAACAAACAAAAACAACAAAAAAATAACAGAAACAAAACAAACAATGTATCAGGAATGTTGTCAAGAGAGAACTGTTCCTGCATTAGGCCCCATTCTGAATATGTCTTCTAAAGAAAGGTCTGAAGACTTCCAAGTTCCCCCAGCAAAGAGTCCACATACAAATAGGGAATCAACCTTTTCTGCTTTATTCCCCTTCTGTGTTTACTGACTTAACGAGGCCAGTTTCTCTGGAACACAATAGTCTGGGACATGTTCTGCCAGTTCCCATTTCCATTACGATGCTATCACACGAAAAATATTTGGTTCAATGCTCAAACCTAGGCACCTACCTCGTTTCAGAGATAAATGGATTTGTTCTCCGCTGCTCCAAATAGCTAGCTCATGTTTTGTTTTGTTCTTCTCTTAAGTATCTTAAATTTCTATGATGCAGTTAATTGCGCTGGAGAGTTGGAACAATGCTTAATAACATTTGTTGCCCTTACACAGGACATGGATTAATTCTTAGTACCCACACAGTGGCTCAAAACTGTAACTCCAGTCCCAGGGGATCGGAGACCCTCTTCTGACCTTCAAGGATACTGGGCATAAATGTGGTACACATATATACATGCAGGAAAACACTCACAGGCACATAAAATAGTCAAATAAACCAGTCAGCATTTAAAAAAAGAAATAGTTAATTGATGGGATTCAAATGAAATTTTCATTTTATGAGACCCAAAGCAACAGCGCTGTGGACATCTGGACATGTTCTTGAAGCTAAAGAGCCCTCAGTCATGTCACTGACAGTCAGAGGACCCAAGTGTGAACTTATTACCCAGAAATGACTGGCTAACACTATTTAAAAAACAAAACAGAAACCAGCCTTTAAATACTGAATCTTTATTACCTTAGATGTTACTAAAATCATAAAAAATCAAAAGCAAATGATTCTCTAATTGTACAAATGGTGAGATTGAGCACCTGTGTGTATGTATTTCCCTTGTATAACTTTATGATTTTTTTATTCATGTGTGTGCATTTTATTTCAGCTCCCATGAAATATTAGCACTGCCTGTTTGTCTATATCCCAATCTATAAGGCTAGAATGAGTTGAAACTGCTTTCTTCTCAGATGCATAATTGACAAAGAGACTTCAGCTGCCTTCATCCCAAATTCTGCTAGATTAACCCTCTCTGACTTCTGGCACTCTCAAACTCAGTTGCATAGAGCTATTCATCACTTCCTGTATGAGAATGAACTACCTGATCTGCTAGCTCATGTTTATATTCTCATCTCTCAGGAGGCTGAGACAGGAGGATAGTCACGACTTGAAGCCTAGGCTATGGAGTGAAATCCAGGCCTGTGTGGTCTACAGTGTAAAGACCCTGTCCCAGAAAGTGAAAAGAAGACTGTCTTAATCTGCTAACAAAATGCTTCAAAAAGTGTAATTTTTGTTGGTTTCTATTTTGTTTTGTTTGTTGTTGGTTTTGGTTTTTCAAGACAGGGTTTTTCTGTGTAGCCCTGGCTAGCCTGGAAAGTGCTCTGTAAACCAGGTTGGCCTAGAACTCAGAGATCCATCTGCTTCTGCCTCCCAAGAGCTGGGATTAAAGGTGTATGCTGCCACCACCTGTCTTATTTTTATGTTATTTTGTTTTGTTTTTATAATTTTTTAAAATAGTATACCGTTATAAAGCCTTTCAGATGGCTTGTATAGAGAAATAAACATTTGGTTTGATTTTTGTTGGATTTTTCTAAATGTAGTCAACATTACAGTTAGAGGCAAACATTTTGTCCTTTGGTCTGAAATTCCATATCCACATTACTAAAGTAAATTCCTTTGAGGAGAAGAGAAGTAGGAGCTCCCCCCGCCTTGTGTGAATGATCCCTGAAACAGTCAGGATGCACCCCCAGAAGGCAAAAGGCGGGAGAAGCTATGGCAGCCTGAAAACTTTACAAGTGAGAAATGAGGGCGTCTTCTATAGCTGTCCTGAGAACGACACTTCTATGACAAACAGGTTGAGAGCTCGGAGACTTAGTAAGAAATGAAAACAAAAATGCAAAACTGACACCAAGTGGCTGGGTTTCCATCAGAGGAGACTGTGGAATAGCTGTGGTCTCCTTAAGAGCTAAAGACGCAGTCTGAGGACAGAGATTCTATAAGGAAAATACGGCAAGTGAGAACTACAAATAGAAGGGACAGCATCACTGATTATAAGTGCCACATGACGACTTAGCAATTTGTTGCAGCATAGACAGGATTCCTCTTTGCACAGGAGTTTTGGCTGGGGCCTACTATACTCACCAGAGCTTAGAAATGGACTTCTATTTCATCCTGTTAAGCATACACCATGTCTAAAATTTATGCGTAATTTAAAGTTGACCTGACATTCTGGATGTGTCTATGTGACTTGGTGATGTCTAGGCCAAACTTCCTCCATGGAACATTGAAGTTCCTGATCATCTACATAAACATGGCTTGTTGAGAAACCCCAAATAATTTCAAATGAGGGGCACACACATACCCTGTGCTTTTACAAATAAAGGCTGAATTAAAGATGGGTCTAGATTTCAAGGGTTTTGCAAGCATTTTTATTGTGCTTGAAAGACAGCTTTATCTTGATGCTCTTTAGTAACCATGTAGATGAGCTGTCAAGTTCTATTTTCCAATATGCTGGAGTTATGAGGGGAATTTTTGTTGAACCGTGCATGAGACATTATTAGTGCTGGGAAATCCTTTGACAGGTGGGACACAAGCTGACATAACTGTTTGGAATTTATTGTTTTGTATGCAGGTCATGCAGTGAGACTTTGGATTCTGAAACAGAAAACATTAACCATCAGCATCTTACACAGGAGGGGCCCATGGAAAGTACCACCTTGCAGATTCTTCCAGCCACAAACACCCAGTGCAAAGACTTCTTTCTTGCTTCAGTCCCAAGTAAAGATCCCCTAACCGAGGACCAAGGAAATGATTGGGGTTATGCGGAATGTACAACAGGAGAAAAAATTCCCCAGATGCTTGACTCCCAAGAAGGACACTTGGTGGAGGAGGTCATCTTAAGGGAAAAGGCAGAAGAAGGCCAGTCGGGCTGTGTGGTTGAGCTACAACTGTCCCTCTCAAAGGAAAGACATCAGAATGCTAGTGACCCTATAGTGACTCTCCAGGGAAACGAGAACTCCAAGTCTCCTGACCCAGACTGGAGTGCACAACACGAGAGGACCGTCCACATAAATTTGATCGCTGCTCCTGAGGAGGAAGCAGACACTTCTCTCCTGTCCAGCACAACAAGCCAGACCTCCAGCGGCCGGCAGCTGAGAGTGATCCAAGGAAGAGAAGCAGGAGGCGCAGGGCTGCCCCAGGTGGAAGTGATTCTGGATTGCTCTGACAGGCAGAAGGCGGAAGAGTGCAGGCTGCAGGCAGGAAAGGGGTGTGTGGCTTCTGGGGTGGAAGGAGGGCAGTCAGAAGCACCTCCTTCTCTGGTCTCCTTTGCCATCTCACCAGAAGGCACCGAGCAGGGGGAAGATCAACGCCCGGGAAAGGACCACAGCAGACCACACAAACACAGGGCACGACATGCTCGTAAGTCCTGCTGCGGGTGGGGGCCGCTGTCTGGGGAGCCAGGCTTTTAAAATAGTTTGCTAGTTGAACTGCATGAATTTTTTTTAAAAAATTTTTTTCTTAGACCTTTTTACCATCTTTAATGCTTCAATAAATGCACAAAATAACAAATCTGAATAGTGTGGAGAATGCCAGTTTCGGGATTGGAAGCAGTAAATTTGAACTTTATATTAGACCGAAATATTTTTCATAAACATTTATTTTTATTTCCAAAGATGCAGAAACTGTTAAAGAAATATAAAACATGCCTCTTTTATCTGCTGAAGAATGTTATGACATTTCGTGTTTAAAATATTCTTAAGGGTATTGGAAGTTCAGTGGACTCAGTTTAAATGACAAAAACAGGTCTATCTTCTTCTGAAGTACCTTTAACGCAGGCTCCACTCTGATATTAAAAGCAGAGCTTCATTTGGGGGAAGAAAAAAAAAAAAGAAGCATTCTGCGGCTTGATGATGCTTGCAGAAGTGTTTGATGGACAGGGGCATGTGTGATGCCCAGTGGTTAGGTTACATGATCCTGGCTGTGGTGTTAACCTCACTAGGTGGCGGTGCACTTCACCTTCCAGCCTTGGTCTCCAGAACCATGGTCAGGCAGCTCAGTGCTCCCCACAGAAAATGTGGCTTAATGCAAGGCTTCTGCCGGTATTTTATTTTATCTGGGTTACTAGGGTCACAAATAGAATGAGGTCAAGAATTGCAGCTAAGTGTTCCAATTTTTTTTTCTTTTGGATATATAGTTCTTTTCCTTGAGTTTTACCAACTTTGGGTTTTCTTTGAGAATACAAAGCTGACTGTACCCAATAGCAACGAGCTTGGTTACCCAAAGTCGTGCATTAGCTTTCTAGCCCTTGTTGTTCCTTTGGGTGCATATTTTTAGCCCAGGCATTTGTAGCTCTGTTGGCATGTGCCAGTGGCCGCGCCTTATCCTTTAGGCACCCTCACATATATAGCATATTAGCCCCGGAGCTATGACGGCATGCGCATAGTTCACAAGTTGGCAGCGAGCAGACACCGTGCAGTTGTCACTGTCAGTTTAATAACAAGCGGTAACATCACTAGTCAGAAAGGAATCACGTTTAATAATGGCCACACTTTGAACTATTTGGTCTGCACAAAATTGGATCATCAGAAAAATACCTGTAAGGTTACTCTAAAATTCGTTTCTTTCATTCTATGTTTTTGATTTACCAAGTCTGACTTTTAACAACAAAAATTAATTTCAACCATGAAATATCTTATTTTTCTGGTATTTTTATTTAACTCAAGGTATTACAAAATTTATTTGTGGATCATACTCATTAAAAGTGGTTACAATTAATTGATGCTATAAATTCATTTGTCATTAATTTTTTTCAAACAGTAAAATGAAAATGTAAAGTTTGTCATTTTAAAACTGCCAAGTTATTTTTATTGCATGATTGTTGCATCAGTTTTAATGTTAGTTTAAAGAAACCTCAAGTCATATAATTTTTAAACATCCCCAAGCTTCGCACTCAGTCTTTCTGCAACTTAAGCAGCATTGTATTTGCAGGAGACTATTACAGTTACAGAATTGTATAGACAGTGTTGAACATAGAACTTATTACAGATTTTCACAATGTTCCAGCATTCTGAAATACAACTAATTATTAGCTCAGTGCTGTCAATTATTATTAATTCACTATTGAGAAGTTATATTAATTCAGCAGTCCAATGGAAAGATTTGAAGTGGTCGTCAAAGGAAAAGAGAAAAAGAACTTAAATATTTAAATGCACTGCATTGAAGCAATTCAGTTTTAACATTTTTCTTTTAGATATGTCAGTACAAAGTACATCTTGTCTTCAAAACATATTACATTCCTAAAGTAATATACTTTTTAATACAATCATATCCTATTAACTGAAACTTCCCAACCTATTTTTCTTTTTAATTTAAGAAGCCACGGGAGTGGGGGGCTCTGAGTTGTGTTATAAGTCAGCATATATAAAGCCGTGCTTAGGTGAAAAGTGGAACAAGATGTCCCGGGCTATACATTACTATTATGTAAGTGCAAATTTGAAAAGCAGTGAAGAGTGTGAGGCTCGGTGCTTGATTCTGTGCACTCCCAAAACACCGTGGATGGGGGCAGAATGAATGAAAAACGAGTTAGATTTCTTCAAAATTACCCAATTATACGATTTTTTTGTATATATTCATTTTCCCCATTGGGAATCAATTGCAATGCATTAGTCCTTGCATTCATCAATTGAATACAATCTATGTATCTTTCCCTAGGGCTCAGGAGGAGCGAAAGTCTGTCTGAAAAGCAAGTGAAAGAAGCTAAGTCTAAATGCAAAAGCATCGCTCTCCTTCTAACGGATGCTCCCAACCCCAACTCCAAGGGGGTGTTGATGTTTAAAAAGCGGAGGCGGAGGGCCCGGAAGTACACCCTAGTCAGTTACGGTACTGGCGAGCTTGAAAGAGAGGAGGAGGAGGAGGACCAGGAAGAAGGTGACAAGGACGAGATAAGTGAAGTCGCATTTCTTGGAACGAGCGAGTCAGAAGTGGATGAAGAGTTACTGTCTGACATTGACGACGACACACAAGTTGTGAACTTTGACTGGGATTCTGGACTGGTGGACATCGAAAAGAAACTGAGCCGAGGGGACAAGATGGAGATGCTGCCAGACACCACAGGCAAGGGAGCGCTCATGTTTGCTAAGAGGAGAGAGAGGATGGAACAGTTCACGGCCCAAAATGAAGAGGAGAAAGCGGGTGCGCTGCCAAGCAGAGAGCCAGATAGGCTGCAGACGGACGGTCTGAGAACCGTGACTTCTTCTTATCAAAGGAAGGAAGAGGAATCCGTGAGAATGCAGAGCTCTGTGAGTGAAAGCTCCATCCAGATGGGTTGTAGTCTTGGCAACATGCCACAACAGAATGGCTTCAGTGGCGTTTCTGAGACAGCAGGGGCCCCGAGGATGATCCCTATGAATAGAACCGCCAAGCCCTTCCTGGGAACTATGAACCAGCCAACAGCCCCCTTCTCCCCAACACGGAGTGTGACAAGCCCCATGTCCGACTTTCCTGCCCCGCCACCTTACTCTGCCGTCTCACCACCACCTGAAGCCTTCTCCAGAGGGGTAGCAAGTCCAATCACTGGCCCAGCACAGCCTCCTCCATGGCCCCAGCCTGCTCCATGGTCACAACCAGCGTTCTATGATTCTTCTGAGCGAATAGCTTCCCGGGACGAGAGGATCGCAGTGCCGGCGAAAAGAACAGGCATACTGCAGGAAGCCAGAAGAAGAGGCACAACAAAACCCATGTTTACGTTTAAAGAAACCAAAGTGAGCCCCAACCCTGAGCTCCTGTCACTTCTTCAAAATGCAGAAGGTAAGCGAGGCACTGGAGCTGGAGGGGATTCGGGACCGGAAGAAGACTATCTCAGTTTAGGCGCAGAGGCTTGTAACTTCATGCAAAGTTCAGCTAAACAAAAGACCCCACCTCCCGTCGCGCCAAAGCCTGCAGTCAAGTCTTCCTCTTCACAACCGGTAACCCCAGTTTCTCCAGTCTGGTCTCCAGGAGTGGCCCCATCCCAGCGTCCTGCCTTCTCCACATCAAACCTACGGAACCCACCACAGGTCGCAGCTGTGTCCTCCATCAAACTAGCCCAGCCTTCCTGCCCTCCTTCCCGGCCTGCGAGCTCACTGAACCTGGCTGGTCCCTTCAAAGGGCCCCAAGCAGCAGTAGTCAGTCATAACTACACACCCAAGCTATCAGCACCCACACCGCAAGTAAATGCTGTTCACGCTGGTGCCGGGGGACCATCCAATGAGCTTCCTGGAATGAGCGGGAAAGGAGCCCAACTGTTTGCCAAAAGGCAGTCGAGGATGGAGAAGTACGTGGTAGATTCCGACACAGTGCAAGCCCACGCATCTCGGGCCCAGTCTCCCACTCCGTCCCTGCCGGCCAGCTGGAAGTACTCCTCCAATGTTCGTGCACCCCCTCCCATGGCCTACAATCCGATCCATTCCCCCTCATACCCACTGGCCGCTATCAAGTCTCAGCCACCCACCGCCCAGGCCTCCAAAACGAGCAAGAAAAAGGGCAAGAAACCGCTTAACACTTTGGATGTCATGAAGCATCAACCGTATCAGCTCAACGCATCTTTGTTTACCTTCCAACCTCCTGATGCAAAGGATAGCCTCCCTCAAAAGTCAACGGTCAAGGTCACTTCAGGCCCGGCCGTGAAGCATGCCCTTCCTCCCCGACAGGTGAATGTTGGCTCTCCCACAAATGCGCAGGCTTCATCTGTGTACTCGGTACCGGCCTATCCCTCTCAGCCCTCCTTCTTCGCGGAGCCCACCTCGCCCATCAGCGCATCCCCAGTTCCTGTGAGTGTTCCCACCTCGCCGAAGCAAGAATCGGCTTCCTCGTCGTATTTTGTGGCACCAAGGCCGAAGTTCTCAGCCAAGAAAAGCGGTGTCACAGTACAGGTGTGGAAACCGTCGGTGGCAGAAGAGTGATCTCGTAGCTGAAGCTGAGTGTCCACTTTGCTTGAAATGAATTGTTTGCAGTGTTGAGTCCCCAAGAATGCTTAGCCGATCCTCAACTTACTTAATTTCAGATACGTTACCTCCCAGTCTGGGTCCAAGAAGCCTAATAATATGTTTTTGGGTCAAAACCCCAACTCAGTGTGACTTAAAATATATTTATTTTTTTTGCACACTTAAATCTATCTGTGATATCCCAAAATAGGCATGTGCCATTACATCAAGTAAGCAGGATACTTAGGTTTAGGCTTTAGCCAAAGACAGCGAGCAGTGTAAGCAAGCTTGGAAGCCCAGGCTTTATGTAACATAGCTGTGGTGGAAGGGCTCAAAAGGGTGAAGATATAGCATGCTGGCTGAGATTCCCTTCAAGTCATTCTTTAGTTCTATTTCTGGTATTAAGGAAATAGGAAATCTCTGGAGGGCAGGAGTTAGCTCTGGCCAGTCACCTCAGACTCCTGTTCTGCCACAGAGAAGGAACTCAAGAGACTTGTTGGGATTTATGTATCTTAGCAATAGCTTGCAAGGAGGATCTTAGACACAGGCATTTACTCAGTGTTGGGCCCCTTACTAGCTGTTCTCACACACATTGGCTCACTTCAGAAGACATGTTTGAAGTAATTAGGAGAGGGCAAGAAACCTCGTTATCCTTAGAAATGGCCTTCCGTGGTCCTTCCCCAGATCCTTAGGGAGCTATCGAGTGTATCTCCCATTGCCCATGAAAGCACGTGTTTGTTTTCCTCAGCTGAGGCAAAGGGAGCACAGTAGGATGAAGGAACATCAAAAGGAGGATGGACAGAAAGTCACACTCGGCTCCTGTTTTGCTTTGAGAAGCCAGCTAACTGGGACTGGGAGGGTTACTGACCACAGGAGCTGGTGCATGGAGACAAAGCAAGAACCGCTGAGAGCCTGTCCGAGTGACCTCACAGATTTTCTCCTCCTGTTCAGCTTGCTCTTGACCCATGCTTCCTCTACTGTCCCTTGCAATTCTATTCTTGCACCTTTATTTTCTTACTTGCATTTGATGAGCCAGCATAGTTTTGAGCAAGGTTACCTTGTGAATTTGGATTGGTTACACACCGTGTTGTCATCCAGCTGGCGATGAGGTTAATAATGGCCCTGATCGCAAACCTGAAGACCTTTCTTGTATCTATTTTAAGTCTGGGCGCAACCAACCATGGAAACTATTCAACGTGAGTTAATGGAGAGGAGTAGAAAGCAGTTATGACAGCTCCAGGAAAAACCGTCTGCTGTGGGCAGGGCATGGATGTGTCTAGACTTTAACACTCCAGTCTCAAGATACCTGTATTCCTGCCTTCCTCTGCTGTCACTACCATTCTGCTGTATTCCACTGTCCTATTAAACTGTCACCTTCTTTATCTGTTCCTTGTATTCCTTCCAGACTTTGTGTATGACTTTGCTCTAATCTTAATCATCTCCCTAAGGTTTCTCTTACAGCATCTGAATTTCCCTGTGGAGAGCACCCATTTATTTTTGGAAGCATCCATTGTCAAACTGTCAGTTTTAGGTATTTGCAAAATGTAGGGAGGAGTAAGTCAGCTACAGAGCGGTGGAACTCACGGTCCCGCTTCTCTCTAGAAAACCACCTGTTGCATTTGCTGGCGATGCAACTACAGGGAGTGATTTGGTCTCTTTGCCTGTATGGAAATCAATTAGTAAGACTCTTGCCAAAGACCAACCCCTTAGACGACAGTGTGTTTGTGTTACTCACTGCCTTCTTAGGCAGCTCATTGAATGGCATGAATTCTTTTTTCTAATGGAACAACCAAAAATTTCTTAGCATGAGTTAGAAGAAAGACCTAGAACTAATGGGTGCTCTACCTGACGGCTGACAGGTAGTTAATTTGAAATCCTTGGCTCCCAAGTGTTCTTGCTTGTAGTGACCCCAAAGGATCCACAGTTCTGCAGTGGTTTGTGGTGTGCAGTAATGACATGCATCCTGGCTGGGTTTCCTGTTGACTGGTGATCTTGGCACAGCCACGATTTGCAGTCCATAACCAAAGGCACATCTACCATGGCTGTGCTGCCTTCTTCTCTGGAGACCGCTTGCGGGTTCAGAAAACCCTCTAAGAGACATGCCAAGCATACAGACTCAGTATCAACAGTTTTTACAGGTGGACCAGGACCACAGGGTCCAGGGGTGGAGGTTAGATGAACTCTCCAAGACCAGTGTGGAGGAAGACCCTGAGAAAGATGGGCTTCCTCCTCATCCTCCTCCTCTTCTCCCTCCTCCGAGAAGCTGTGCATGCCCCCACCCCTGTGCTGGAGTTATGACAAGGCTGTCAGTGTGGAAGGTAGGAGGTTAGAACTCTGAGTTCTAACCACAGTGCACCCACTTTCACATCTGAGTCCTGGCTTTTCTTGGGTGGAGGTTTTTGGGTCAGCTGGTTGGCTGGGTGGGGAGTCTGGAAAAGCGGTTTCCTTTTTTTCTTTCCTTTTTGTTTTCTTGTTGGTTGGTTTTGTTTTGCTTTGCTTGCTCCTCCGCTCTTCATGAAGTTGATTTTTGTTGTCAGTGACAGCGATGACAGATCCCTGAGCGCGCCGTGTTTTGGGTGCCTGAAGAACTGTACCTAGAGGGACCTGCTGCATGTTTTATCCGCTGAGAGGTACTCATACCACTGACTGACTGAAAGGCTATGCTAAATTCTTCTTCTGAGAGTTTCCCCTTTAACTGCCTCAAGCCTCTCTTTTCAGTGGGAACATTGGGGCTGGGGGAAGCTTGTACAACGTGGAAGATTCTAGGAGGAAGGCAGATAACATACAAATACAAGCACAGCATTGCCCCACGTTCTGGAGGGAGTGCACTGACACCTGAACCCAAGAGCACTCATTGGTCTTTGATACCTCAGTAATAAGTGTGTTTTTTAATACTTAAATAATAAGCATGCTTGGTGTGGTGAAGGGGTGAGACACAGTGTGTGTGTTTAGGCTATCCACTGTCACGTTTTTAGAACTATCTTTGATAATGCACATTTGGATGACCACTCTCATACTATCTACAAGGATTGTTGATGGTAACACCCATCAACATCTCATTTAATATTCACAAGAAGCAACTGGCTTTTAGGCACAGGAAACATGTCTAAGCTACAAATAGTTACTTAATGTAAGCTGATATCTTTTAGTCTAGAGCGGTGTTCTCAATCTTCCTAATACTGCCATCTTTAGTACAGTTGTGCTGACCCGCAACCATTATGTTATTTTATTTCATCACTGTAATTTTGCTACCGTTAGGAATCCTAATGTACATATCTGATATGTAGGAGATGTGGAAGAGTCGTTCAGCACCCAAAGGGGTCTCGGCCCACAGGTTAAGAATGCTGTTTTAGTGCCGACCTCTCTCAGTGTGGAACAGCTGTGGTTTATCCCACAGCCTGTATTCTAGCATCCGTTAGCCACATCTGTGATGCCAAAACCAAAATTCTCTTTTCAAGAGATGCACGAATATATGAGACGGCTTTTCTGACTGTACCGCTGTGACAGAGGACGTCAAGGGTCCTTGTTACAAAGCTCTCTGAGGCACGTCCAGTCATGCCTATTCAGAGTACTGGACTCAGGGTGGTCAGTACTTACTGGGTGTCACCTCAGTTACTTAGTATAGAACCCACAAGCACCCACATCTTAAGGGTGAGTCCCTCAATGCCCCCCACACACACACACCACACACACAAACCACATACCACACACACACACACACACCACACACCACACACACACACACCACACACACACCACACACACCACACACACACACCACACACACACACACCACACACACACACCACACACATATACACACCACACCACACACACCACACACCACACACACACACCACACATGCACACACCACACACGCACACACACGCACACCACACACACACACACCACACACATATACACACCACACCACACACCACACACACACACCACACACACACACCACACACATATACACACCACACCACACACACCACACACCACACACACACACCACACACACACACCACACACCACACACGCACACACCACACACGCACACACACGCACACCACACACACACCACACACACACACCACACACATATACACACCACACCACACACACCACACACCACACACGCACACCACACACACACACCACACACCACACACACACACCACACACACACACCACACACACACACCACACACATATACACACCACACCACACACACCACACACCACACACACACACACCACACACACCACACACCACACACACCACACACACGCACACACCCGCACACACCACACACACACCACACACACACACACACCACACACCACACCACACACACACACGCACGCACACACCACACACGCACACACACACCACACACACACACACACCACACACACACACACACACACACATCATGAGAAAAGTATGTAAATTTCAACAACCAACATTCCCGGAAACATTGACCCCCCTCTGGTCTTGTGTCCCATATCCCTGGGCTCTGGGGGACACAAAGACCTTTGTGAACACTTCAAAGCTGCTGGAGGAGTCGACAAGCATTCTGGGAAAATGCCAAGTGAAATTCTTCTCTTGACTTCCTACCAGGGTTGGCCTCCAGCCACAGAGCAGACCAGTAAACTCCCATAGGGCCCTGACACCACTTATGCCCCTGTGAGCTCCTGTCTTCCACAGGATCACTGAGACATAACTGTTCCCTTCACATGATCAGGTGAAGCCTATTTCCAAAATTATTAAAGTGAAGTGTGTGCCCATGTGATACGTGCATAGCAATCTACCACTTGGCACCCAGAAATCAAAGATCTACTCAGAGGCAACTGAATGAAGAGAATTTTAATTTTAACACTGTCAAATCCGGGGTTAGGGGTGTCACTCAGGTATGCAGATATAGGCTCCCAGGTTCAATCCCCCAGATCACTGTGAGGAAAAAACAGTCAAATCCTGTGAGACACTTATTAGATTACTGATTTTGTCAGAAGCTTGAGAGCTAACAGGGTTCAATCAAGAGTAAGAGGGCGGCTTCTACTGAACCCTATAAGTGACTTTTCTCATTTTGAGCACGCACATCAGTTTTTGCTTTTATTTTTCACTGTTTTTTCATGTAAAGATCCTTGTGGGGGTCTTTGTTTATCTCATTCTTGCTGCTATAAGGTTGGTCAGAGTCCCGAAGCCAATTCTCCCGAGACCTGCCCTTCAGCCTTCCTCTGCTGAGGGGAACACTCAGAGATGTCCCGTCACACTGCAAAGATCTGGTCCCTGGGTTCCCGCCTTCTCAGCTCCATAGGAAACGTCCCTGGTGTGTTCACGAGAGACAGTCTAAAGGCAAAGGTTGCAGTTGGCCCTGCATGGGAAAGAAATGCGCCTTGCAGGAATAAACAGAAAAATGTTCCTCTTGGAAGTTGACGTCAAAGAACACAGTGTTGTGTTTTGTTACACTTGCGGAGGGAGTGGTATTTTCACACACCAGACAACCAGGAAATTAAGACTCTCGGTTATATCAGGATGGCAGTTAGGGATCAAAGCTGGGGCAGCCATTCACACGGTTTCACAGCTTCTGAGGGGATAGGTTGAAGGCAGAAGGCAGGCAGGAGAATTAACGTATCAGTCATCTATGTGTCAGGCAGTCTGTGAAATATCTATATAAACTGTAATGATAATACTGTCTTTTTAAAACCTTTAGCCATCAATCCACTGAGTATCCTTTATACACTATCCTTTTGACGAGTGGTCCAGGTAAGGCCTGTAGCATCTCTTGTGCCCATTTCATGGACTGTAAATGGGATTCCAAGGCACAGAGGCTGGAGACCTTGCCCTAGGCTGTACGCTGTGAGCTAGCATGCCCTGGATAATTCAGTGTGCAGCCTGCCTTCTTAAGCCACACTACGTTTACTCCTTGGAATTGCCCCAAAAGCCAAGGTGTTTTTCTTCTTTATGAAACTCAGAGGGTACTGTTTGCAAGTGTCTACCTTATAGATGTACTGACCAAACTCTAAGAAGTTTCAGTTCTTTCTTGGGTTCACAAGAGTTAATAAAGTTTTTGTGGTAGTTCTGAGCTTTGGGACGTGTACAAGTCTTAGCTATATGCCTGCCAGCCGAGGCTGTACTCTTCACACAAGACCGTGTGGTTTCCACCCTGGGCTCTCACTCCTTAAGACCCTCGAGTTATCTGTTGGGCAAGCAAATTCACCATACAGTTCCCTGTACTTTGGATACAATGAGTGGCCTTAGGAAGGATCCTACTTTCATCATAAGATAGTCCAAAAATTCATATGCTATGACATTTTGTCAGAAATAAAAATAAGTCTCTAAGAAGTATTTATTTTATAAGTTAAAAAAAAAAGATGGCTCTGACAGTGAACTTGTGTGGCTGGGTTACATGGGTGGGGTATGCAAGGGGTGTGATTTAGGTAGCAGAGTGGGGCTGGGGATGTAGCTCAGCCATAGATCACTTGCCTAGCTTGTATGAGGCCCTGGGCTCAATCCCTGCAATGAAAACTGTAAAGTAAAATCAAAATAAAACATGACAAATCTGAGAAGGGGGTTGGTGATGTAGGGAAGGGAAGCACACACAAGTAGATACGCCGACTAAACACAGGGAAACATCCCCTGGCTTTATGCCATCCTGACTACGTGTAGTTCAAAGAAATGTCCTACTAGGCAGTCACCAAAGTTGGGTTATTTCAAAACCCATAACTCTAGGCATTTCAGCGGTGATTCTGGGCAGAATAATGACGAGGGACTCGGCAGTTCCCAGAGTTTCAAAGGATACAAGTGCTTATCACTGGGATCCTTGAGAGCAGCACTTCCCGTTCAGCCAGAGTCACCCTGGGTGTACATGGAGGCGTCAATCCCTTCCTGCTGTGCAGACCCCACTGGAAGATTCCACAACTGTCGCTATCCTCGTAACGGTTACTATTGCTGCGATGAAACGCCATGGCCAAAGGAAGCTGGGAGGAAAGGGTTACACTTCCACATTGTAGCTCATTACTGAAGAGAGTCAGGACAGGAACTCACACAGGGCCGGAACCTGGA
>JAQHUG010000019.1:8861460-8894147 GCA_028555095.1 Dicrostonyx torquatus | reverse complement strand
TCCCACAACAGGCAGACTTGGCACTGGAGCAGTAGCCGAGAACTTACATCTGATCCATAGACATGAAGTAGAGAGTGTTAACTGGGAATCTCAAAACTTTTGGGACATGAAGCCCACCCCCCAGTGACACACCTCCTCCAGCAAGGCCACACACTTCCTAAACCTTCCCAGACAATTCTATCAACTTTAGGACAAGCATTCAAATGTGAGTACATGGAGGCCATTCTTCCTCAAACCACCACAGGAAGATATTCGTAAACAAAACTTACCACTGGACCAGAGAGACATGCTAAGTGACTAATCACAATCTTTGTCCTTGAGTCCAATGGCCATGTCAAGGCTGGATGACTGGGTTCCTCTTCCCTTGGTTGAGGAGAGGCTGATGCAGATGTGAGGGATGAGCACCCAACAGGCACTTAGTCTCAGCACTTTGACCAGCTATGAGCCTTTGCACTAAACACTGCCTACTACAAAAAGAAGTTTCTTGGACTAAGGTTGAAAGCAACATTTACCTATTATGTATAAGCCTAAACATTTATAAAGCAGTTTGAAACAGGAGCATTTAGCAAAACAGCAGTAATAGGCTCCTCCCTAAACCCTTTGAACTCCTTAACCTTGAATTATTCACCAGGTTTGCAGTATCATGCATGAATTCCTCCTGGGGAGCAGTGCCCAAATCCAGTGAGAAAGCAGCTGGTTACCCCATAACATCTGTGTCAGTGTTAAACCACTGGGCATGCTCTGACTGGCATATCAGTATTGCAGCATGCAGGACTCAGCACTGGGTAAGACCACCGGTGTCTTGCAGCATTGGAGGCCTCTGGGACCTCCTTGACCATTTCACAGGGAAGTATCTTATGTCTGGCATTGAGATTTCTGATTAATAACCCTGTCTTCTGGCATGAGTATTATCAACCCATGCAGGGTATTTCTGCTTGAGCACCTTTT
The DNA here is from genome assembly GCA_028555095.1 of Dicrostonyx torquatus. NCBI lineage: Eukaryota > Metazoa > Chordata > Mammalia > Rodentia > Cricetidae > Dicrostonyx > Dicrostonyx torquatus. The sequence continues at coordinate 8,893,199 of JAQHUG010000019.1, read as the reverse complement.
AAGAAACAATTGCATACTTTTATATTGGCTTATAAAGGAGTAGAATTTGATTAAGATTTTTATTTTTATTATTTTTGTTTTGTTCTTTTGTTTTTTGAGACAGGGTTTCTCTGTAGCTTTGGAGCCTGTCCTGGAGCTAGCTCTTGTAGACCAGGCTGGCCTCGAACTCACAAAGATCCGCCTGCCTCTGCCTCCCGAGTGCTGGGATTAAAGGCTTGCACCACCACCGCCCGGCTTGATAAAGATTTTAAATATATGTTTTGCTCCAGTTAATCCTTCTGCCTCTCTTCAGTCCACATGCCCCCATCCTGATTAAGCCTCTAACTTTACTATCACATATATTCTACTCTGTCCCTGCAACCATTAAAGTCTCTTTTTTCCCTCCTCTCATGAGCCCTTTCTGACTCTTTGGGACCTTTTCAGTTACTCCCATTTAAAGACACAAATAAAAAATTTCAAAGCTAGGCATCATATATAAGAAAGAACATGTGACATTTATCTTCCTGAGCCCAAATTAGATCACTTAGTATACTATTTTCCAGTTCCATCAATTTTCCTGCAAATTTAATTTCATTTCTTCTTTACAGTTCAACAGAAAGAAGTCCATGGGGATATAGAGCACATTTTTGTTACCCAGCTGATGGACATCTAAACTGACTCCACTTCCTCCTATTCTGTGACCATGGCTGAGTGAGTGTCTGTAGTAGGAACAGGCCTTTGGGTGTATTTCTAGGAGTAGCTTTAGTTCCGTCCTACGGTAGTTGTAGTTTTGGCTTTTTGAGAAACTTCTGTCCAGATTTCTAGTGGTTCCACCAACTTACACTCCCACAAATAGCGAATGAGTGTCCCCTTTCACTACATCCTCGCCAATGTTTTCATTTGACTTGTTAATGATAGATGGGGTGATATTGTATCTTAGATTGCTATTGCTGGGATAAGAATGACGACCAAAAGCATCTTGGGAGGAAAGAGTTTATTTCATCTTATAACTCCCCTGTCAATTGCATCATGGCAGAACTCCTGGAAGGAGCTCAAGGCATGAATCTGGAGTCAGGAACTGAAGCAAGGCCGTGAAGGAGCCCTGCTTACTGCCTTGCTCAGTATGGCTTGCTCAGCCTGCTTTCTTATCTACCCCAAGACCACGGGCCAGGGGATGGCAAACTCACAAGGGGCTGGGAACTCTCACCTCAATTATTAATCAGGAAAAGAGCCGCACAGGCTTGCCTACAGGCTGATCATATGGAGGCATTTCTCAGTTGAGGTTCCCACCCCTCAGATGGCTCTAGTTTGTGTAAAGCTGATAAAACACCAGCCAGCAGATGGAATCTCCAGGTAGTTTTACTTTGTGTACCTTAGGTAATTAATGCTGTTGAAAACTTTTTAGACTGCTTTTGGGCCATTTGTATGTTTTTTCAAGAACTCTCTCAGTTCCACAGCCTAGCTTTTATTGAGTTGTTTTTTTTTTTTTTGATGTTTAGGTATTTAAGTTCTTTGACTATTCTAGATACTAATCCTCTATTAAATGCATAACTTGCAAAATCGTCTCCCACTCAGTAGGCTGCCTGCCTCTTCAGCCAACTGTAGTAGGAGGTCGTTTGTTTGTTCCTAGCTGCTCAGACCAGAAATAACCACACAGAAACTGTATTAATTAAATCATTGCTTGGCCCATTAGCTCTAGATTCTTATTGGCTAACTCTTACATGTTAATTTAACCCATTTCTAGTAATCTGTGTATTACCACGTGGCTGTGGCTTACTGGCTAAAGTTCCATCTGGCTCCAGTGGAGCTACATGGCTTCTCTCTGACTCCGCCTCCTTTCTTCCAGCACTCAGTTTAGTTCTCCCTGCCTACCTATATTCTACCCTATCACAGCTCCAAAACTTCTTTATTAATAAATTATTATTAATAAATGTTTATTAATAAAGTTCTTTATTAATCAATGGTATTCACAGCACACAGAGGGAAATCCCACATCACCTCCACTTTTCTATTTAAATAAAAAAAGGTTTTAACTTTAACATAGTAAAGTTGAATATAACAAAACAGTTATCAAGCAAGAATTACAGTTACAATATTTATATCTATTTTATCCTTTATCATAACTAAGAAAAACTATAACTACAAATTCTTCAACTCCATCAAAAACTCCAGAATGATATAATATTACCTAAGTAAACAGAAACTGCATTGTAAACAACTTCCAAAACTCTACAGTTGACAGAGACATCTCATTGCTTGGACAGTCACTCAAAGTTCTTCTGTATCATTGGGGTATCCATCTTTAGCCTACAGGCTCATAGTATCTGGCAGACTTTTCCATGAAGCAGGAAATTTCAAAGACAGTTCCACCTATATTGGCAATTTGTCAGTCAATTTCTTCTCTGTCCTGCAGAATGTCTGGCAGACTCTTTCTTGAAACAGGAACCCCGACAGACTGTCTCACCTTTAGGCAAGTTCAGCAGTCATTTCTCCATGGGTCCAGCATGACCAGCTCACACAGCATAACATCAAGCAGTACAGGCAAGAGCAGTTTCTTGTCCAAATGCCTAGCAAACTCCATAAGTAGCCTCTTCAATGCTCATCTTCCTTTTGAAGTAATTGGTGATACTAGGAGCAGATGTAACTCAATGTTATAAAAAGTCCTAAGTTATTAAAACATCTTTAATGCCATATTCTGAATATCTCTGAAAGATTTGAAGAATACCTATATATCTGAAATATATCTCTGTGCATCTAGAAAATAACATGACTACTTGATTATTATAGATGAATAGCTATTAACCTATATTTATTAATTATACATTACATTAAATGAGCTGCACAATCACAATACCTTTATCAGGAGCAGAAATATACATATAACAAAATTGACCTTAAATTTGTATCAATAAACCAAGATCCATACCAATGTAAATCTCTATAGCATATCCCCCTTTAAATGTGAACAAACATTTATAGACAATATTTGGGAATTTAGGCATAGTTCTTTCCAAATTGCTTCCTGCTTTTTATTAGTCAAAGTAATTTTGGGCAGTGTTCATGGTAACCTTTTGAGGGGGTCTTGGTCTATCAAACCACATTAGTCTGGAAGGATTCCACAGGTTCTTATCCTCTATGGAAACAAAAGAAGAACCTCTTTTCCAAAGCAACATATACTTAGACTGAAATTCTGGAGTCAGGATACCTTTACAGTATATATGTTGGTTACTTAGCTCCTTTACAGTCAAAAATTCAAAGAAAACACAATAATATACATAATCCAGACTCTCTGCTTATTTCATCTTTACATGACTTGTTTGTTTTTACTCTATTACTTTTTAATATTAATTTTATTATCTTTATTCCTTTAATCTATGTCTGTACTTTGTCTATTTAAAGACTGTATTTTTTATATAAACCATTTACTTCTTTTTATAACTGTCTATTTTCTTTTTCTTTTTCTCTCTCAAGCCTACATACATTTATCCAACACTGTGTCTCATTTAGAGGTGTTTTATGTCTGAATCTGTCCTATTGTGTATCTGTAATTCTTTTCTGTCCAGGAGTGTTTCTTAAAATGTTAAGTGCTTCTAAGGCTGCTTTGTCTTTTGGCTCTGCCCAGTCCAACATGGTGGGGTGGAGGTCTGTTTAGCATGAGCCATGCTCCTAACCCCATTTTCAGACACACAGTGGGTCTATGTTGCCATTAAGTGAGTTGTGGCAGTCTGCTCACAAACCCCATTTAAATGCTCCCTAGACAGAACTCTTGAATTCCTTTTCAAGTTTTCTCATGTTTTACGTTGGAGCACATATTGGAGTACCAATTTGTAGTACGAGGCTGCTGGTGTGTTCCTGGCCGCCTTCCACTTGTTTGTTTCCTGACCGCCCCCCGACTCCAGTGGTTTTCTTTGTGTTGTACAGAAGTTCTCCCCGGGGTCCTATCCATCATTTATTCAGGACTTACTTCTTGAATGGCCCGAGTAATATTCAGAAAGCCCTCCACTACATCTCTATATGGTCGCGAACTCCATACCGTCTACAGCTTTCAACTCTCAGGTCTTGTACAAGTCTTTAATCCTTTGGGAATTGAGGTTTCTGCAGAGGAGAAATAAGGATAAGTTTCATTCTTCTACATGGAGGCATCCGGTTTCCTGAGCACTATTTGTCTTTTCTCAGACCATACATGAATACTTTTGGTATCTTTGTCAAAGGTCAGACAGCTGTAGTTGTGTGACCTCATATCTGGGTCCTAATAAATTTACCCATTTCCTTCAGACTTTTCCAATTTAGTGGAAGATCTATATTTCAGTTAAGACTTAATGGCTTTTAGAATTTCATCGCTATTTGTTGTAATGGTTCTTTGTCTACTTCTAATTTTATTTATTTGGGTTTCTCTCCCTATTTCTGTTAGTTCCTTTGGGTTATTGACTTATGTCAGACTTAATTATCTTTTCAATGATAATTAACTCTGTTCCTTGATTCTTTGCACTATTCTGTTGTTATTTTCATTCCATTAGTTTCTACTTCTTTCTTAATTATTCTGCTCTGCCTACAGAATTAGGGTTTGCCTTGTTCTTATTTTCCAGATCTTTAAAGTGTTTCATTAACTTATTTATTTAAATCTCTCTGATTTTTAAATATAGGCACTTAGAGCTTAGAATTCCCCCCCTTAAGACAACTTTCATTGTATCTCATAGGTTTTGATATGGTGTGCTGTAATTTCCATTTGATTCTAGGGTTGTAAATTTTTCTGTCTTGATTTTTCTAAGGACTCATTTATTGTTGCTTAATTTCCATGAGTTTGTACATGTTCTAGGGTTTCTCTTACTATTGATTCATAGCCTTAGTCCATTATGATCAAATAGAATATAAGAAGTTATCTCAGCTTTCCTATATCTGTTAAGAATTGCTCTGTGTCCTAGTATATGATATGTTTTAGAGGAATCTCCATGGACTTCCAAGAAAAGCATATATTCTTTATTGTTTTTATGGGTGTTCTGTTGGTGCCTATTAAGTCTATTTGATATATAATGTCACTTAATTCAGAGATTTCGTTTTTTAGTTTTTATTTGCATGCCTATCAATGGGAGAGAATAGGATATTTATGTCACCCACTCCTATTGTACTGAGGTTAATTTGTGACTTCACATTTAGTAGTGATTTTTTTTAATTTTTATTTTTTTCATATAATGTGATGCACCTGTGTTCAGGCTGTTAAGTTTAGAATTGTAATGTCTTCTTAATTGATCGCTCCCTTAGTCAGCATGACGTGACAATCTTTATCTGTTTTTAGTAGCTGGGGCTTCAAGTTTATTTTGTCAAATATTGGAACAGTGACACCTGCTTGCTCTGTATGGCTGTTTGCTCAGAATACATTTCTCCATCTTTTTGCTCTAAGGGAGGGTCCGTCTTTTGTAGTGGGCTACATTGTTGAAACAACGAGTTTGTTTCAACCTTTTGATCCCATCTCTCAGTCTGTGTCCTTTGACTGAGGAATTAAGACCATCAGTGCTCCCGAATTGTTCTTTAAAGATGTGTATTGATTCCTATCATTTTGTTAATATTGGGTTTTCCCCCTCTTCCTGTCTTGCTTAGCTATTATTACAGTATGGTTTATTCTTCCCAGTGGCCTGATGTATGGGGACTTTTCCCCTTCAGTCTGAAGAATTTCTTTAAACATCTCTTGTAAAACTGACTTAGTGATCATAAATTCTTTTAATCTACTTTAATTATAAAAAGGTTTTATTTTCCTTCAATTATGACAAGTAGCTTTGCTGTTTAGTATGGCTGGCAGATATTTCAGAACTTGAAATACATCATTCCAATCCCTCTGGTTTTTAAAGTTTCAGTTGAATAATCTGCTGTTTTCTTAGAAGCCTGCCTTTGTGTGCAATTTCTTACTGTTTTCACTATAGTTTCTTTGTTCTGTATAATTAATGTTTTAATTTTAAAATGAGAAATGAGGTTCTTTTCCAGTCTTGTCTTTTTTTTCTCCCTAAATACCTCCTGTGTTTGGATGACTTTTCCTAGCTCTGTGAAATTTTGTTTTGATTCTTTTGAAAATGTTTTCTATACATTTAGAATGAGAGTCTTCTTCTTCTATTGTATACCTGAATGTTTAATCTTTTCAGAGTACCACATATATCTTTGAATTCTCACTGGTATCTTTTTATTGTTTTTATTATCTTAGTTATTTTTCTGTTGCTGTGAAGAAAGACTGTGACTAAGGCAACTTATAAAAGAGAGCATTTAGTTAGGACTTATTTATACTTTCACAGGGTGAGTCCATGACCTTCACAAGGGAAGCATTGCAGCAATCAGGCATGGTGCAGGAGCAGTAACCGAGAGCTTACATCCAATCCACAAACAGGAGACAGAGAATGTGAGAACTAACTGGGTGTGGTATAGGCTTTTGAAACCTCAAAGCCCATCCCCAGTGTTTCACCTCCTCCGACAAGGCTACACCTTTTCCTTCCTAAGCAGTTCACCATCTGGAAACCAAACATTCAAATAAGTGAGCCCATGGAGGCCATTCTCAGTCAAAGCACCACATTTATTTCCATGCTTGTGGGATTCTTCTGATCCTGCACACTGTCGTCAAGCTCACCTCTTCTGTCCTTGCTTCTGTTGCTTTTTTCCCTTCAATTTCCAGTGATCTGGATTGGAGTTTCTACCTTTGTTGAATTCCTCGTTTATTTTATGCATCACCAAGAAGGAAATAAGGAAATGTCATTCAGCCCTTTGTGGCTTTGATCACACTCACAGTCATTTTGAGTTCTGGGTGGGGTTTCATCTAACTCCATCTCACTAAGTGCAGTTATTGTAAAGCTAAGCTAACACTTATAGAAAGACCTGCTCTGTGTTGTTTTTGCTGGCTTTTTTTTTTTTAATGTGATGTTGGAATTTATGCATCTGGCGTTGTTTTGTTATTCGGTTTAGTTTTTGATCAGCTACTTTCAGTTTCAAGTATCTGCAAATTTCACACAGAACTCAAATGTGTTTGAGCTGAACGTGTTGTGGTTCAGAAAATAACTCCTCAGGAGGCCTGGTGTAAACTCCATATCATCCTCTGAATAGAAGATTAACTTCAAGAGCACCCACAGCTGCTGAATACTGCCACTGTGCAAATATTTTACTAGCCAGTTAGCGACAGTGGCTCCTTTGACTACAGTAACTTTTGTAGGCTAAACAGCTAAAGATAGTATGAAGTGCACTTCAATTTTAGTGTTTAGCATGTTTGTTTTCTAAAGAGAGAGAGGAAAAAAGTATGGAATTCAGTGGGTGGGGTTGGGAGAGTCTGGGAGGAGTTGAGGGAAGGGAAGCTTTAATCTGATTATATTGTAGAAAAATATTTTTCTACAATAAAAATATATAAGAAATCATAATGTAACCTAAAATACACCTACTGGAAAATAGAATTTGGAATAGGAGAGAAGCAGACTAGGTAAGGAATGGAAGAAGTATTAACACCGAGCAGAAAACAGAATGCAGGGCGGGGGTAGGGGGATGGTAGAGGGGGGTATGTAGCTGGTAGAGGAAAGCTGGGAGATTAGGGATGAGGACAGAGGGAACTAATGAGTGCACCAGACGTGGCCAAAGACTAAAGAAGGCCTTACAGTACACTGTGTGTGGGAGCGCCAGCAACAGCCCTAAAACCTAACTAAGCTCTGTGAAAACAAAGGCAAAGCCATCATGAGACACATATGCAAGGACAGAAGTTAAGTAGTGGAAAGTGAACACTCAAGGAACGCTGATGGAGTAAGCGGCTGGGACAGCGACACAGAGTTGAGAGACAAGGTTCCCAGACCCCTCTGGCTCTTCCAGGCTTTGTGTGGCGTCTGTACAGGAGGGAGAGTGGAGGACCGACCTCTGCAGCCTAGGTTCCCTGGTAGTCCGCCACCTGAGGTAAGGGCGGTTGTGAGCCTGTCCTGCCCGAACATGCGCCGTGGCCACTTCTGGTTTTGCAGCTCCCTGCTAGTGTACACCGCAAGCTTCCTCCGCACCTTCCACTGCTCTTCCCTGGGCAGCTTTATCCTCTTATTCAGACTCTTATTAAAATAGGATTAAATAACGCTGCACATTACAAAACTTTAAGATGGCATTTTCAACTATTTCAAAAGAATGTAGCTTATATTATTAATAGAAGCATTTTAATAAGCTATACTTCATACATTGGCATTTTTTCTGAAGTTACTAAAAATGATTGTAGTAACTGCTTTCTGGCCTTAAAGTAGATTATTCAAATTCAATTTTTTATTTTTTACCTATGTCTTCAATTCTTTATGCAAATGCATGTAATACATGCTCTGTGGCATGGGCTAAATACCTTTTGTAGTTGCGTTCCTTATTTGCAGGGTGGGGACTTGGAGGCTTTGCAGATGGCAGAAGGTAACAGACACTGAGCGCTCAGCATTCAGATGAGCACATGGTCAATCGGGATATCTTAGCTGTATTTTCACTGGCTGTCTCTAAAACAAAGGACGCACAGATTTCTCCAGAGCGTGGATCTCTCTGACCTTAAGTTGAGTGCTGCTGTCTTTATCTCTTAACTTTTAAAGATAGACCAGTAGAGACAAACCGCTCCTACTCCGGTCTAGCAGGGAGACGGGGTCAGGGGTGGCGGTGCTTCTGGCCAGCACAGCTGCCGGTGTTCTGCTAGCACGGGAGGCAGGGCTGACTTGGCACTCTCTGAGGCCAGCATGGCTAACCCCACTTCAAAGTCAAGGCTTGCTTCTATTTTTATGTAGGGCCGGCAGCTCGCCCATGCAGTTGCCTCTCGAACAAAAGGTTCTGCCAGGTTTCTGACACCTTTAGAGCCACACGGTCTCTTCACCCAATAATAAAAATAGTCATGTTTGCTGTGTTACATGGCATTCAATGTACAAACTCAGTCCTCTTCTACCCGGAATCTTGAAATGGTAGTCAAAATTATTCCTATTTTCCTATTTTACATTTACAAGAAAAGCTGAATCCTAGTGGGAAATCAGAGGCAGTGTGTCCGCATCTCTGGGATGTCAAAATTCTCCTTCCTTTCAGTGCAACGTGCAGCGACTCCTAGCCTTTACTCTTTCTCAGAAAGGTTATCTTCAAACGTGAGGTGAAGTCAAAAAGACCACATTCAGAAGCAACTTGGGGAGGAAAGGGCTTATTTCTTATGAGACTTTACAGTCCATCATCAGGAGAAGTCAGGACAGGAACTGAGGCAGGAACCTGGAAGCAGGAGCCATTTTGTGTATATTGATCACATTCATTAAACTCCCTTAAAATGTTTGGTTTCTTGGATACCTTCCTCATACAGCAGACAGATAGAAACAAAGATTGATAGATAAACACAGTCAAAAGATAGAGACATAGACACATATATGGTCTGTTAGTTAGGATTCTTGTCTATTGTTGCAAGCAGAATAATAATGCAAACTTCTGAAGAGTCTTATCTCGGTCTCCTTGATAAAAGAATGCAACAGTTGGATTTCCAAAACTTTCCCATGGGAGTATTTTGAAGAGACCATGGCAAAGACACTAGAACAAAAGCATATGAGATGCCTCCTCCAGTGTCAATCCTGATTATATTTTAATCACCTTGAGGAAATATTTGCCTACATTTGAAGCCTCCAGCTAGGGATGTGGATGTGGGTCCTGGGTCAGTCTCCTGCTCTGCTTGAACTAGGTGTAGTGCTGAATGCCTGCAATTCCAGAACTCAGGAGGCAGAGGCAGGAGGATCAGAAGCTCAAAGCCATCTTTGACCATTTTGAGGCAATTATGGGCTAAATGAATCCTCCCTCAAAAAAGTAAAATAAAGCAAGATAAGATAAAGTGAATCTATATATTAATGTAGTTTTTTAAAAAAATACTGTTTGCAGACACACAATAAATAGAAAAAATCAACTTGGTTTTCTCTTCTTTCAGCCCTGTCCTGGTTAGTTGCTGGTCAGCTTGACACAAGCTAGAATTATTTGGGAAGGACCTCAATGGAGGCAAATCTGTGGGGACATTTTCTTGGCTGATGACTGGTGTGGGAGGGCCCAGGTCACTGTGGCCAATGCCACCCCTGGGTAGATGTTTCTGAGCCATGTAAGAAAGCAGGCTGAGCAAGCCCTGGGGAACAAGCAGTGTTTCTCCATCTCCTTGGCTTTAGTTCTTGTGTCTGCCTCAGCTTCCCTCCATGGACTGTGACCTGAGATATATAAGCCAAATAAGCCTTTTCGTTTCGAAGTTGTTTTTGGTCATGGTTCTTAAAGTGATGTGTGTAATTCTGCCCTTGGGAGACAGGAAGAGGGATTAAAGACTACCTGAGACCCTGCCCCAAAGAAAGAAGAAAAAGCAGTTCAGGACTCCCAAATTTCCATACCTTGGATGCCAGTCTTTCATTTGCATATTCCACTTATTTAGAAAAAGTTGCTCAGTACATGAGGTGAGGGTTAGGGTTTAACTCGGTGGTAGAACACTTGCCTTGAATGAGCAAGGTCCAGGGTCCCCATCTCCAGCGTCACAGAGCAACAAGGGGAAATCAGCATGGATGGGAGAGCACACTGATGTGTCTGCTTTAGAGGTCAGGGGAGTGTGTCTGTTTCTATTGCCACACGTACTGATATGTGAAACAGGCTACATTTTGTAAGTTGATCAAAGATTCCAGTGATGATAGGGAAATGTCCTACTTACGATAGGATAATGTAGAAATCAACATTCATTTAACAAATATTTGCTAAACAGCTTTTATTTTGACACCAGGTATTGTTTTAAGAATTCTCCTCTCTCTCTCTCTCTCTCTCTCTCTCTCTCTCTCTCTCTCTCTCTCTCTCTCTCTCTCTCCTTCCCCTCTCTTTCACCTGTTTTTTTTTTGGGGGGGGACTTTTTGGCATTTTTGAAACAAGGTCTTACTCTGTAGCCTACAATTCTTGATCCTCTGGCCTTTCTAAATGCTGTTGACTGTTGACCTAAGCTTCCAAACCTGTCCTCTAGGGATATTTCATAAAACAAAAAACATCACCTTTAGACAGATTTCAGACCTTAATTTCTTTCTTCAGGAGAAAAACAAAATATTGATGAAGTAAAACATTTCTCATGTTAGACTGAGTATGCATGGAGAGAGAGAGAGAGAGAGAGAGAGAGAGAGAGAGAGAGGTGGTAACGTAGATGGGGAGCTTTGAGAGATGGAACACACAGACTGGATGACATTTGAGTCACGCTGGTGTCTGGAGCATTGTGTCCCACACAGAAGGATCAGCAGATCTCAAGTCTGGGTTATGAGAATGCCTAATGTCTCAGGAATTGCAAACAGAGATGCAGTGGGGACTTGGCAGATTTTGTGGGCCATGTAGAGGCCAGTAAAAGATCTTTGGCTTTGGCTCTTGTGACATGCGCAGTCAAAGGGGAATTTTAATCAGAGTATCATAATCTAACTTCAGTTTGAACAACCAGGAGGGCTGGACACTGAAAATCAACTGCACAAGCAAGGATGGGGCTGGGATCTAATAGTGCTGATCCAGCAAGGGCTCTTAGTGACCGAGCCCAACATGGCAACAGTGGAAGCAGGGACAAATCACAAGGTACTGAGCATGTGTGAGGTCAGTGCCGTAAAGATTCCCAACCAATCAGTGGCTGTGTGTATAAAATAGGGCAGCATGGGTGCCGGATGCATGCAAGGACTTTGCCTTAGCAAATGGAAAACTGGAACCTTCTTTTTGCTTTTCGCATGCTTGCTTCCATTTGTTCACCTCTCCTAGGACCTCTGCTTTTCAGAAAGCCTAATCAGTGTTTTAAAAGGCAAAGGAAGTACAATCGGCTCCTATTTCCTTGCTTTGAACCTCTCGAGAGCTGCTTGTGATAGTGTGTTTGCAAAAAGTATTTTCTGATTATGTGTTTAAGAGAGAAAGGTACCAGAGGAGTTGGAATAATATTTGTCAAGTGGGAATGCTTTCTCCATGGTGCATGTGTAAGCAAAACTTCAGCCAAGAAAACTGTTCTAGCGTTCAGAGTTTCTGAGATAAAATACTTTGAATCGGAAAGCCGGTATCACATTCAACGCCTTTGGCTGCTAGGACAATTCGCATGGCTGTAGAACTGCCTTCGTTGTCTGTCGTAAACTTCACACGGCATTTCCACGCTAAGGTCATTACCAGACGGTTCAGTAAGAAGCCAGCTAAGCTGTTTGGTTACAAAGCTATGTGAATAAATAACATTTGGTTGGCCTGAAAAAAATGGTTGCTAAAAAACTGAGAATGCCCCTTAGCTCCTCTGTGCATCTTCCCTGAGTGCAGAGCCCAGGCGTGTCTCACCAACAAGTAGTAGTGGAACACCTAAATGTGATCTGTGCGTGGTCCCCGTGTGCCCGTCATTAATGCTAATCCTCATTGACTAGCACAGATTTAATCAGAATTTAAACAACCTTTTCTAAAATTTCTAAGATTGCATTTCCAGGCTGACCTTGAACCTGCTCTGTACACCAGGGGTTGACCTTGAACTTCTGTCATTCAACCTCTATCTCCCAAGTGATGGAATTACAGGCCTATGCCATCATGATTAAAACTGAGGCTTTGAGTTTGCTAGGCAAATGCTCCACCAACCAAGCTACTGTATGGGCACCCAACCTTGTGTTAGTTTGCTTTATAAATGTCTCCCCCAAAGCAATTTTATATTTTGTTTCAAGTAAAGTCTAACATTATATTAAGAATAGGAAACATTTGAGTTTTCTTTTTGAGACAGGGTATTCTTGTGTAGCCCTAGTTGGTCTGGAAACCACTATGTAGTCAAGGCTTATTCTCAATTTCCAGCAATCCTCCTGCTGTTGCCCCCTGAATTATTATTACAGGTGTGTATAAATCTATCAGATTAAAACCTGATCCAAGTGTAGCTCAGTAGAAGAGTTCTTGACTAGAATATGTAAAACTCCAAGTTCAATTCCTAGAAAAAAAAGAGAAAGAAAAATATTTAAAAAGATGTATGCTATGAGAACTATTGTGCTCAACTCTCCACACCAATGGCCTTTAGCTTTCTACCCTTGTTCAAGTGCCACCAGAAGACAAATAGAAAATAGAGATAATGATAGTGTCTCCCTCGTGGGTCTGTTGTGAGGACTGTAGGAAATAGTCCGCCAAAGCGATAAACACCCCCTGCTGGATATATGATAATAAGCAATAAATTCACATCAGCTATAATGAAAGTTGAAAGTAGAAAAATAGCATTTAGTATTCCATCCTCCCGTGGGAATATATACCTCCCGCCGGTTCATGAGTTCAGTGAGAATCCTGTAGTCTTTACTGTATTAAAAATATTGAGCTATTTTAAGATTGGCGTGAAAAAAGAGAATTGGCACATACTCTCATGGGTTAAGGAATGGAATACTGTAAGTGTATGATTGACGGCTCCACGTAAGTGATTGTCATCTGCCAAATGACATGGTCCCATAGGTGTTTTGTGTGTGTGTGTGTGTGTGTGTGTGTGTGTGTGTGTGTATTTCAAAGTGTTCGTGCACGAATCTTACTTGACAAACTGGAAAAATGTAGAAAATGAAAGACAGTAAGAGTGAGACTGGTCAAATGTGTGTTGGGGAGTGTTACCACCTGGAATCTGTGTAAGAGTGCTTGTAAAGAAGCAGAAGAACACATCTGTAAGCCCAGCACGCACAAGGCTGAGGCAGAAGGCTCACTCAGAGGGCCAGCCTGGGCTACAGAGTGAGACACTGCTTGGAGGCAGCCAACAAGCCATCGAGGAGAAGGGAAGTGGGGGGAGAGTGCTGTCCCAAGACGATTCTGCGTCATCAGGATCAATCAGCAGGCAAAGCCATGGAGAGGGGGTTTGGGTCAATATAAAGGAGAATTCCAGGCCCTCTGGAAGCAAACAAGCCCTCTTCTTCAGGGCAGGGCCTGAATGAATCATAAAGTCTCCCCTCTTAAAACCACAGACAGTTCCTAGTCATTTTTCTTAAAATTAATTTGTAGCATAAAATTCTCTTCCATCTCTAGCTTATTTTAAAAAGCAAAGTAGGATAGAGAGCTTCGTGCTTGACTGAAAATGCGGAACTGTGTGAGTCCAGAAAGATAGAAGACCTGATATTTTAGTCAAGAAATCCAGAGTAGGAGCTGCCGCACGCTGGCGTCCAGTTCACAGCATAATGCAAGGCTTTACAAAGGAAATAACAGATCACTTCTACAGCGCTTGGGCTCCTCAGCCAGGTCCACACAGCTAAACGGGCCAGAGCATGGGCAAGGACAATGGAGGGTAGAAGCTGAGGAACCCTGCATTTTCACTTCAGACCACGTGGGAGAAGAATGTTCGAGTGGCTTCTGCGAGGAGCTGACATGAGAGGCAATTTGAGGACAGCTGAGGGGTCACAGAGAGAGCTGTGACCTGACATGCTCAGGAAATCTGGAGGGGGAGAGACGGGCTGGCAAACCGTGTGGGCAAAGAACCAGGAAATTTGCTGGCTCATGCCCACAAATGATATGTGTTTCATTGTGGTCCAGGACAGGGAAGGGGCAAGGGAAAACTGAGTGGCACATTCACCAAGCCTCCCAAGGAGGCAAATGGACCCTAATAGCTACCAGCTGAAGTAGACAGCTTCCTAAGTGAAGGTCAAATGATTTACAAATTACCTTCTAGAATGGAGAGAAATTGCAGTGCCTTAGCTACTGCTGAAATGAAGTACAGAGACCAAAAACAACATGGGGACAAAAGGTTTGTTTCACCGTAGAGGTCTTGGGTTCCATTCCATCACTGAGCAAGCCAGGGCAGGAACCTGGGGGCAGGGACTGAAAGAGACTATGGAGGAATACTGCTTACTGACTTGATCTGTTTGGCTTGCTTAGCCTGCTTTCTTATACACCCAGGACCACCTGCCCAAAGATGGCACCAGCCACAATGGGCTGAAACCTTCCACGTCAGCCATTCAGCAAGAAAATGCCTGGTGGAGATATCTTCTCAGTTGAGGTTTGTCTGTGTCGCACGCATGCACACACACACACACACACACACACACACACACCAAGACAAGCAAGCACCAAGAACCATGGGCTATGTTCTCAGGGAGCAATCTTTCTAACTATCCTATGAAAGTACCTCTCTCTCACACTGTCTGTTCCCAAGAGCTAAAAGCCAGAGGACAGCGTTACTGAAAACCTTCCTTTTCTCTCTGCTTTCCTTCATCCTTGTCCGTCATCCCATGGTGTCAGAGTTAGCAAGCTGGGAAAGGAAAAGAGAGAGGGCCTACCTTAGTTCTCTCCAGCAGGCGAAGCTTTAGACTCCGTGGGGGAAAGCTCAGGAGCCTTCACTTTTAGTTAAAATTAGAGCTTGGACAAAGGTGGAGCCTTCTAACTCAAAATAAGCCTGGTCTGGGTAGCTTGAGCAGTTACAGAACCGCCCCAACAGTAAACAGGATGTGGGGACCGGTTTTGGCAGAGGAAAAACTTGTTTCCTTCTGTTAAACAAAACTTCAGTGGAACAAAAAGAAACATTTTGATGAGGTCACCACAGAAGCAACTTGACATACTAGTTACTAAATAAATGAGAAGTACTCTTTAATAATAATAATAATTTTTTTAAAAAGCTTTCACTCCTGCCAGGCAGGATATCTCAGTGGGTTAAAACACTCGCCATGCAAGCCTCCCATGAGTTGAGTCCTAGATCCCATAGTAGGAAAGAACCCACTCTCAAAAATGATCCCCGCCAACCTCCATACTCAGGAAGTGGCGTATCCTACCCTGACACACACACGTGATAATAAAATAAATGACCTTCTTTATTTCTCTGATAATAATAAAGCACAGGACGGAGGTATAGTCCAGGGTGTGTGTGTGTGGGGGGGGGTGTCATGCTGGATTGCTACCACACCAGACACAAACTTCAAAACAGAAGAAACGTTTCTGATATTCTCAGGTCCGTTAGTCGTTTCTGGATCAAGGTGTGTCACATGGCTTCAGTCACCAGCTGAGGAGAGAGCAGCAGGAGCCTTGGGACAGAGATGGACAGAGGGTGAAACATCAATGAACAAGACGTGACGATTTCAAGTTAAGAATTTAGGGGAAATTGAGACCAGAAGTACTTAGTATTTGGGGCGCACACCCAAAACCATGTACCTAAAGATGAGTTATTTATATCGTAATTGAGTCTCCAACCTAAGATAATTCAAAAACTTGTCCCTATGATTAGCAGTTAAAGGATTGTGAGGCATACGTGGCACACACGCACAGAACCGTGCTCAGTTTCACTGAGATAATGGGTTCTCCCTCCTCACAATTGGTGGTGCCTTCACACTTGCCGTGTGCGTCCCACATGGCATTTCATTGGCTCTTCACTGTGATTCTTCTCCTTTTTAAATATTTATTTATTTATTTAGCCTGCATGCCTGCACACATACCAGAAAAGGGCACCAGATCTCATTATAGATGGTTATGAGCTACCATGTGGTTGCTGGGAACTGAACTCAGGACTCTGAAAGAGCAGCCAGGGCTCTTAACCTCTGAGCCATCTCTCCAGCCCTTCACTGTGATTCTTAATGCCCCCCCCTTCAGAAAGCCCTGACTTTCTCTTTCATCAGCACACCGCCAAGTTTTGCTTTCCTCTGTACATATTTGACTAATAATTAGTATTTGCTTTCACTGAGAAAAACCTCATCTTTCATACTAGATTATCTCTGAAAATACTTTGATCTTTCCACTTCTGTTAAATTTTGATTCCTCTTAAGATTCTGAAACTATGTGAATTGGGAGAAAGGGCAGGAAATGAATTTCTTTTCGTTGGTGTTTTAGCTAACTCATTGCTTCAGAGTGTGTGTGTGTGTGTGTGTATGTGTGTGCATGTAAAACACACACACACACACACACACACACATATATATATATATATATAACAACTGGGTTGTTATATGTCCTGGTACGTGCTGAAAGAGCTGCCCCTGAACAGATGAAACATCTGCAGGTATCACTGGAAATCTAACAGTTTTCCCCGGGACTCTGGGGACCAAAGGTGTTCATCCCGTCCTTAGCTACTGAGAAAAGGGGGATTAGACATATGCTGTGGGAGCAGCTACTTCTCCTTCGCAGATAATATTTTTTCAAAGTTTAGAAAAAAAAACCAAAACAGCCTTTTTTTTCCTGTCAAGGTAGGTAGTGTCTTTTCACTGTGTGATTATTGGACATGCCATGGGAATATAAAGGGTGCTGGATGGTGTGCTCCAGGGTGCAGCCCTTATTGTCTCTGTGTCTTTAGCTCATGGAACAGTGTTTGGAAGCATTAGCTATTCCATAAAAAGATGTTTAAAAAGTTTATGAAATTAAAAATTAAGCATGAGTAATGTAGAATTGTGCAATTTTGTCATCAAATTTTACAATATAGATGTAGGTCAAAGGTGAGGAAAGCACTGTCTCCCCTTGCCAGCTCTGTAACGAAGAGGATTTGCTTTGGATTAAGATAAGGACATTAATAGAAACAAGTTTTTGCTGGGCTTCAAGCATTGCAGACAAATTTAATGACTAAAAGGAGAGAACCAACATCTGCTCTAGTGACCCCTTACTCATCATCCGCAGATCCAGAACCAGTCATCTCCTGTGGTAGCCTGTGTGTTGGGGTAGAGAGGCATCTTGGAAAACAAACCAGCTGAGCCTGAGACATTTTGCTCACATACAGTTTTGTTGCTATTCACTTAATCAGTTAAGAGAGAAATGTTTAGAAACTGGGAAATTTGTATCCATCTTCAAGCATGGCCTTTTGTTCAACAAACTTCCTCTTCCCTCCCTTTCTTTCTTATTTTTTCTCTCTTTCTCTCTCTCCTCCTCTTCCTCCCCCCCCCCACCATGTGTAGTTTCTTGAGACAAATCTCACGTTGTTTTCCAGGCTTGCCTCTCACACATTATGAAGCTGAGGCTGGCTTTGAACTCCTGATTCTCCTGTCACCAACTCCTAAGTGTGAGGATTGTAGGCAGTACCACCCACCGTGCCTGGTTAAGAAGCAATGCTTTGAGACTTTCAAAGTTGACTCGTTTTCCTTTGCATTCCCCCCACCCCTCGCTTGTCTAAGCAAGCCTCATGTAAAGAGGAGCGTACCCATGAGAAAGTACAGCAGATAGTCACTGGCCAGGGTTCCAGGGAGGCAGAAGGAAGGGTCAAGGGTCAAGGGTCAAGTTTTCAATAAGTCAGTTTGCTGTGCTGTGGATTAGGCAAGCAGAGCATTTAGCAAACACAGGGGAATGTTGTGGAGCCAAACTCTGAGAGGCTCTGGAATGTAATAAAAATAAAAACAGAGCCAAAATGCACATGAGACAGGAGCCTGCCTCACCCTTGAGAACCCAAGGCACAAGAGCGCAGTGGCTCAGAGAGGCTGAGGCAATAAGATTTCCCAGAGATCTGCCTGGATGACAGAGTAAAACCATGTCTCTAAAGCAAGTAAGAAGAGAGGGAGGAGAGAGAGAGAATAAAGACCCATGTCATATGGTCCTCATCACATAAATAGGTTCTTAGAAGAGCGGTGCCTCATTCCTTCACACTAGTAACTTCTTCTAAGTATTTTTTTAGTGACTTTACTGAACCAAAATGAGTCAAGCAATTAAAAGCAATAGGTTTTCTGCCCCCTCCCCCCCATAATAGGACTCTCTGCCAACACAGTGCAAGCCGAATAGAAAGAGTGTAATAACAGGTTTATTTGAACAAGGCAACTCCTGGGAAACTTCTCCAGTCCCAGAGATCAAGGCTGGAGAAGCTACACCCACAAACAAAGGCAGAGACTCTATAAGTTGCAGGCAAGGGGGAAATAAGGGATCTACCACAAGCTGGGTTTGTGCCCAAGTATGGTCCAAAGCTGACTGCTTTAGGCAGGGACTTGGGCCACTGGCGTCTTTAGGAGAGGAAGCTGCAGCAGCCACCATAAATGCCGAACTGGGCTTTTTGGCATCTTTCTTTTGTTTGGAGACTTTCTCAGTGGGCGGGATTTGGGGACACAGAGAGAGAGGAATGAGGCTTTCCAGACTGTGCAAGGCCGGGCTGGAGGTTCCAACCAAACCACAAGCTACATGGAAAAAGTAAAAATTATAGGAGTGTATGGCCCATTTCTGGATTTTTTCCTGTTTTATCGATTTTGTGCCAGGAAGCACAGGACTGGAATGAAGCAGGTGGGCTGTGAGTGTGTGGAAGGCGGAGAGAAGGGTAGGTCCCAGGGGTATTAGGGTTTCTACCATGAGCTTACTCCCGGGAAAAGACATGGCAGTAGTTTGAACAATGAGAGCAAAGAGGGAGATCAAGAACGAGGGCCAGATGGAGGGCGTGGGTCTCCAGCGGCAGCCTGGAGCTAGAATAAACTAAGCTCGGCAACCCTTCCAGACCTCAGGACTGAAGGAGTTCAGTCCGTGCAGAGCTTGGTGATGGTGCTGAGCGTGGCTTGCAATAACAAGTGCGGACAGAAGCGAATGAGATACAGTAATATTTTCTTTGTTTTTAGGCGAGTGGGCGCTCCCTTTCTCTTCCTGGAAAACCAGCCCCGCCCAACATGTCTGCATCTCCGTGGCTGTACCAGCCGGCTCACAGTTACCAGGGTAGGCCGACCCTCGGGCTGGAGAAAGCTAACAAGAGACCAACACCTTGGGAAGCAGCGGCTAGGTCTCCCCTTGGTCTAGTGGATGACGCCTTCAGACCCAGAAGCATCCAGGAATCCATCGTGGCGAATGTAGTCTCCGCAGCTCGGAGGAAGGCATGTCCAGGGTCCCAAGAGGACTGGAAAGAGAGACTGTCCTTTGTCTCCCAAACTCAGAAGAACAACATGAGTTTCTCTGAAAGGCAAGAGTATAATGCTCCATCCCCAGTCAGCAGCCTCATGTCCACCCACTCCGGATACAGTTCCCAGGTGCCATATGTGTGCCCTAGGCAGGAGTCCAGATACGACCCGAAAATAATGCCCATGGAGACCAGGTCTGAATACGGTCTTCCATCAGGTGGCTACAATTATAAGCCACACCCACGGGGGTGGAGACACCAACCATGAGAGCCAGCATGGCGACTCTGGGTTTCATAGCTTATGTTCGTGATCCTTTGGAGGGTTCTTCACTTCTTAAGTAGACTTAAATCCACTTTTAGCCCCCTGTGGCTCTCACGGGTCATTTATTTGAGTGCACACGTGTGTAAGTACACAAGTGTGGAGCACTTCCTTGTCTGCTGATGCCTAAGGAACTGCTTGGAAGCCCAGAGTCACTGTGAGCAGGGTGTGGCGGCACACACCCATAATGAGGCAGGGCAGAACACCAGGAATTCAAGATAATCCTCAGGCACATAGTTTGAAATCAACCGAGGATGCCTTAGTCCAACAGGGAATTATTAGAATATGGTGTATCAATTGCCGGTAGCAAAGAATATAAACTTTTCTTTTATTAATTTTAAGATAGCAGCCAAAGGAAGGGGTTTCATTTTGTTGTGTTACTATGCATGTACTTTGTTCTAATACATTGTTCTGATCCATCTGTCACCCCCTTGCCTGCCCTTCCCCATGCCACAAGCCTTTCCTCTGGCTAGTTCCCATCCTTCCTATTAGGATAAATTCCTAAGGCGGGCCTGACAGGAAGTATAATAATTATACAGGACAGAATCTCCCTGGTGTCATTCCAAGTATTTCTCTAAAACATTTTCTAGGTGCAGTTCAGGTGTTTTAGAAGACCAAAACCAAAATGTTCTATTCAGATAGTGCTTTGCTATGTAGCTGAGGTTGGATTGGTGCTCCTTTTGTAGCTCACGTTATCCTCAAACCCATATCTTGTCTCAGCCTACCAAGTGCTGAGATGTCGGGTGGGCAGCATTGTGCCTGGCTGCCGTAAGAATGTTCTTAGACAGGGATGTGTCAGGGTCAGGGAACCACGCAACTCAGATGGACTTGGGAGGAAACAGAACAATAACATGTGGGAAGCACAAATCTGGGCGTAGGGTTTATTCCTCATTTAAAGCCAGCCTGAGACAGGAAGGTTTCAGTTCACTTCTTCTCACTCGTCAAATGAGAAGGCTGGATTGTCTGATTGCTTAGGCTCTTAACAGTTCTGGTATGGTGAAAATCTCTCGGAAGAATGACCTCTGATGTACTGTTTATTCTTGCTCATCACATAAACATCAGATCGCCTTTAGGAGTGGATGAGGCTATTAGTGCCATGGCATGCATCACCGAAGGTCCCAAAAGGAATTTCTAAGTGGCGGGTTTTGTGTTATGTGGAGTGAGGGTTGACGTAAAGATAAAAATATGAATGGATTTCAGGAAGTGGTGGATGACCGTGCCTGTCATAATGCAACTGTTGTTCATGAACCACCTACTTGGTCACAGAAAACACACTGAGGAAGCTATACAGGGCTGCTTCCAGGCTGTTCTGAGGGAGTTAGACTGCTGACTTACCTCTCCTGTAACCCAGGCCTCGTCAGCACGAACACCTGCTGCTCACTGCTGTACCCACAAAGGGTTAAATATAAGGGGGTTCAGAGTGCTTCATACCATCGAGTTTACCCAGAATACTTTTTAACTTAAAAATTCGTGAGTGTCTAATATCTTCTTGTCTCTTAAAAAAGAGATAATTGTGCTTGGTTCTCCTCTTTAACTCTTCACCTTATTATTATGATCGGTCTCTTAGAAGGTTTGAAAATTTTGAAGAACTCACAGTAAGTGAGTGGCCAGACACTAATTCGTTCAATTAGGTGGTAAGAAAATGGAAGACTACTTTCCAAAATGTGATTGCTAGCCAGCTGTGGTGCCTCATGCCAGCAACCCCAGACTCCAGAGACGAAGAGGAGGGACTGCAGAAAATTCCAGGCCAGGCTGGGCATTAAGGAAGACCATGTCTCAAAACAACAACAACAAAACTCAACAGCAAAAGTTTCATTGTTTATTTATATAAAATTGATACAATGTTAATTCCCTTAAAGTATAAAATGTAATTATTGGCACCTATGAGGTTTTTTGGTAGAATCTTAAAATAATAATGTCAGGCTAGTAGCGTCTTAAGAATCCTGCACCTATGATCCTTACCGGGGTTCAAACTGATCACAGAGTTTGAGTCATTCTGGGTTAGGCTATTTCGAGAAATGGGGGACTCAACAGAACAGATGTCATTTATGGGGTCCACATTCTGTCCTGCTACTTCCATTCATAAGTGCTGGACTTTCTTTCCACCAGCGGCTTCACTTCTCACTGTTTGCTAGAGCTCACTGGACTCAGAAGAAGCAGATGTCTTAGATATTGTTACAAAATGCACTTGTCCTCTGCTTGTGCCACACCCAAACTAGCACTTACACTGAGCTGTCTGAACTTATTCTGCACAACTCGGGAAGGCTGCACATTTGTTCGTGAGGATTCAAGCGTCTTTATCAGTCAGTGTGCAGACACCTCCACGAAACAAGAGTGCCACTGCAAATTCGCACCGGCTGCGCTGTGGGATTCTCCTTTAGCCGACTAGAAAGTAATCCAGTTCCATCACTGACATTCAGCCGCCCTGAGATCCAGGCTCTTATGGTTGGGAAGATGTCAATAACGACCGTTCTAACAAGAATGAAGTGAGGGGGTCTCAGTTTCCCGATAATAGCGCTTGTGCAGTGGAGCTGCGGCTTTGAAAGGTGTGCCGTCTTTGTTGCAAGACACACTTCAATCACCAGCAGCTGTGTCGTGTCTTACTAAACCTGCTCTCAAGGCTGAGCATGCCAATCATAGGGGCTTTAATACAGCGTTTCCTCCCATCGAGTTTGAACATCATGCCAATGTATGGGTGTGGAGCATTAGTTGGTAGATAATTTGAACTTGAACTATGAGTGTGGTGATGGTACACATCCTAGTCCCCTTGGCTTTTTGTTTTTTGAGGATGCCTCATGTTTGGCAGCATCATGCACCTTGGAGAGCATATACTTATTAGGGCTTTAATCATAGATATGTATGTGTATTAGTGACTTAAAACTTTGGATTAATAAATACATCGATTAGGGACAGCCGTAAAAGAGAGGAATTGCAGGAATGTTTCTGAAGAAAAGCTAGGTCTTCACATTTGGTTTCTACTCGAAGCAGAAGTAACTGCTACACAGCTCATGCTTTCCTATCAAAGAGAAGTCTGTTCTCTGTCTAATTTAGATCGTCATTTCTGTTTCTCTCTGTCCCCAAAGGCTGTAGGGGAAAGACTCGCACTGAAAATTCAAGCGATATTAGTAATAAACGTAACCTGAAAATCGAGTCAGGAGTCGTTTCATTTCTTTCCATATAAAGATCATTTTTTTTGGGTTATCTTCCATTGCAAAGGAGATTTTTTTCCTGCCTAGTGCCTGGCTTACAAATTTCATAAATTTTCCATAGCAGCTTCCAGACACATTGTAAGGATGTCATACTGCCATGGCAACATTTTAATTATTTTTTATCATTATATGACATTTCCTAAAGCGTGGCAGAGGATTCAGTATCAGGCCACAGTGTGAGAGGCTCAGCACTGGAGCCTTGCGCTGGGAAAAGAGATGGCGTTCACCTCCAAATGAGGCATGGTAGTGAGGACTCACGGTGAAGGGACACATGGGACAGGGTGGGTGGGGAATAACTAAGGACACTTTGGGACAGTCAAAAGTCTGGATAAGTCAAACTAACAGGGTGCTTGCTGCTGACAGGCCAGGGTGTTCAGAAGACTTCTGGGCAGTGTTGGAAGATAAGGGGCCCGATAAGATATCCAAAGTGGGGACTTAGGCTACACCGGCCTTGCCATGTTCTTTGCTGAAGCTGGGTTTTCTGAGGAAGCGTACGGATATACTTAATTCACCGTGCATACATATGCTGACTGAACTTGGGCCAAGAGAAGGCTATCACTGTAGCATTCAAAAACTTCTTTCCAGACTCACTTGAAAATACAGTCAGTTTCACACATTAGGTAGTTGAGATCCAGCCAGGAATGATAGCATGTGCCTGTGATACCAGGACATTGGAGGCTGAAGCAAGAGGCTCACAAGTTCAAGTCTAGCCTGGCCTACATAGCAAGACCCTGTCTCATAAACCAAAGCACAGCACAGTGACAAGTGTGGGATCTGTGAGGCTTACTGTTGTTCTCTTGATGGGACCTAGAGGCCTCTGGGTGCTCCTGTGAGAGAGTACATTATAGCGGCCTATGGCCACATCTGTGACGGAGGGACTCCCTAGGGCAATTGAGACACCCTAAAACCAAGAAAGACCACACCATGAGCCCGAGTCCTGAGCCACATAAAAAGGAGAAAGCAGCTGGCCTGTCACTCTCTCTGTCTCCACTGTGCAAGTGCTGTGATCAGCTACCCTGTACTCCGTCACCATGACTTCCTCTCTGCGATGGATTATTCCTGTAGAGTGTGAGCAAAACCAAACCCTTTCTCTCAAGTTTCTTTTTGGGGTGTATTTTACCAGCATATGGAAAGGAACTAACACAGAAGCAAAGCATTTTTTTTTAGATATTATTCTTATCTTTTTTGGAAATCAATTCCAAGCGCAAACCCAGCCAGGACAGACGTGGACAGCATACTGGTAAATTCTAAAAGCACTGTGTTATTTCTCTGTCCTTCCCAGAGTGGCATTCCAGGGTTTCTATTGCTTTGCCCACTTGGGGCTGGCCGAGTCTCGCCTGTGTGAGAAGGAAGCTGCTGTTTTATATACCGTTTCCTTGGCAACAGCTTGGACATTTCCTTTAGACTATTACTCTGAACAGTTAGAATATGAGTTTCCCAGTCACTCAGCATCACACAGCACAGTTTCCTAATCTTATTTTTGTGTAAATACTAAGTAAAAGGCTATTTTTTTGCCTGATAATAAAGGGTGATTGTTTAAAAACATACTTAAATAATGAGGGATGCTTTAAAGGGTTTTATGTGACTTAATAGAAAATAGTAGGATTGGGGATGTAGCTCACGGTCCACCGCTGACCTAGCAGAGTAGAGATCTGGCTTTGATCCCCAGCCTTGGGAAGAGAGAAATGGAGGGAGACAGGGAGGCAGCAAACTAGCCTGGCTTCAATACCAACCACTGCACTAAAAGCTCCCTTCCCTGAGAATTCTGAGGCTTAGTAAACTATAAGCTTCAACACGCTAAGACGTAGGTAATGCCATTTCCACCGGACCCAAGAGGAAGTCCAAGACAAGGGAAACTCAAGCCTGGTGCCTTCTCTCCCAAGAAGACGGCAACAAAACCAAGCCATGATGACCCGGTCTCCCTGGTGCACATAGTAACAACTGTGGAGTCTCAGCACAGCACACCTGTCTCTCAGCAGCCTGGGGAAAGCCACAGCGTGGTGATGGTTTTCTCAGTGAAGTAGAGCAGCGTGCTTCCATGAAGCGACTTTTCACTGCTCACAGCCTTATGAACACGACTGTTCGTCTTTCTGGGGCCACCTCACTGCATCCTTCCCCCTCGTAAAAGCCAAGCAGCTTCCCTAAGGGCACTTAGAGATGAAACCATCTCACCGCGTCCAGCATATTTTTCTCTCCCTACAGTCTCTTGAAGACTGGCTTTCTGGCGCCCTTCTTCTTGGCTTTCCTGTCACCCTTTTTCCTAACCTTATCTCCAGCTCCTCTTTTACAGGAGGAAAAACTTGGTTCACCCACATGGCACTTTGTTCCTTAGCTCTTCGCTCGAGGCTCTGAAAAGGCTTTGTACAGTAGGAACGCCGCACCGTGATGATGTAGGTGTGAGGTTTTCTCTAAATAGCCGAGTATAAATTAGAACAGCGTAAACCCAGGCAATAGCATAATCTTTGGCCCAAATCCCACCCCCCAAAAACAGTCATGGGCGGCAGCGTTTTGTTAGCAGTGCCTTATAGAAGGACTTATCCATGTACACAGTTGAGCCTTGCTCGTACTCTTCGGGGATGTTTCTTCCACACATGTAGTCCTACAGCACAGGTTAGAAAGCAAAGGGCTGTCTTCTGTGTGCGCATGCTCTCAATGCGATGACTCAGCCATTCCTGAAGCAAGACAGAAAACCAATCAAGCAAGGCTGGGCGTAACAGACTGTCCATAATCCCGGCACTGGGGAAGCTGCACCAGGAAGATAGTTCAAGGTCATTTGGGAATACTTAGTGAAGTGAAGTCATCTCCTGCTACATACTTAGATCCTGTTTCAAAATAAAGGAGAAAGCTTGCAGGGATGTGTGTGTGTGCGTGCGTGCGTGCGTGTGTGCGTGTGTGTGTGTGTAGCAACTGCAGACATTTTGCCGTTCTCAGGGCTGCTACCTGTCCCATAGAGATCGGCCTCATTTCGAGACACACTGGGTGGTTTTTCCTGTTGATCAGCACCTCATTCACAGACTTTCTGCAGGACTAGCATGAAGGTTTAAAATACACAAATAACTGTAGGAAGAGACCGCTTGTTCTTACCGCCCCCCCCCCGAAATAATCACACAGAAACTATATTAGTTAAATCACTGTTTGGCCCATTAGCTCTAGCTTCTTACTGGTTAAGTCTTACATATTAATTTAACCCATCTCCATTAAGCTGTGTATCACCACAAGGTTGTGGCCTACCAACAAAGTTTCAGCACGTCTGTCTCTGATGGCTCCATGGCTTCTCTCTGACTCTGCCTCCTTTCTCCCAGCATTCAGTTTAGTTTTCCCCACCTAGCTCTGTTCCCCTATAGCTCTGCTATAGGCCCAAAGCAGTTCCTTTATTAACCAATGATATTCACAGCATACAGAGGGGAATCCCACATCAAATAACTAATCGAGGAGTGGTAGGCACCCCCATGGGGCTGCATGGCAGTGTTGCCCTCTCACCTAGAGAATCACAACAGCACCCATAATAAAAGAAAACTTAGCAAGAAAAAACACACACTAAAAGCAGTTTCATGACAGTCGTGGATGAGACAGAAGTCTTTGGAAATGAAGATTCAAAGACCTAGAGAGCGTTGTCCGTTCTTATGCTTAGTCTGTTGACAATGGACAGCCGTACTGAAATGGAACTGGATAAAATAGAGTGGCTAAAGGTAGCAGATTGAGGGACTGGTTTGCGCTTCTCTATGGAATACGTAACTCTCTCACGGACGGGAAAGGACTTTCTGGAGTGACATTCCAAGGGACAAAAAGAAGAGTGGCTATCCTGGGTGTTACAGCTGACCCCGGAGAGCAAGATCTAGTGCTATGACTCTCCCGGGGAAGAGGAATTCTAGTTTCCAGGACAGGCTTCAGAGGATGCCTGAAGGATGCAGGTTAGGAAGATCTCTCCCACCTCTGAGGGCATCAGATACCATTCACATCCAATAACCCAGCGCATCAAGGCAACTTTGTGATTATCTGAATTTTGTTTTTGGAAGTAAGTGCTTCCTTTGGACTCAAATGTCCCCCTCTGTCCTTGCACTCAGATGCCCCCTCTGCCCTTGCACTCAGGCAATAGTTACATGGGAATCAAACAAAATGTAAAAAACAAACAAAAAAATTTTTCCATATGAAAAAGCAGGTATTTTCACCTTCAGAAACACTCTATACGAAGTAAGTCAACACTAGACTCCCCCATCACTGCCATCCATTTCTGTCACTGTGTGTCTTTGCTCCTCCCTGTCACCTAGCTTCCACCTCCAGCACACTGTCATTTCCAGCTGCTACCCCTTTAAATCTCTGTCAACAGAACTGAGAATTGTGCTTAGTGACTCCCATCTGCCCCTTTGCTGATTTCTAGGAAAGCAGAAATGACTGAACAAGCCAGGGACAGCCACCCTTCCTCCTGACTGCCAAGGCATAAAACATTTAATTATGGTTTTAGCAGAGTTTACTTTATGAATGACCAGAATAGTGATACTTAAAAAAATTCATTTGTTAGACAAAATAATGAGATCTCAGAAAAATTGAATAGGTTTCTTTCCTGAACTATAATCTGAGAAGTTATCCTTTGTTGAATAACCTTGAGTCCTTGATTTCAAAGTATTTGAAATTATTATTTTTCCAAGATTAAGATAATAATACCTTGGCTGGGTTTTTAAAACTTGGATAATTAAAATTAGGAGGGAACCTACAGCTGAGCAGGGGCATAGAAAAGGGGACAAAGCTACGAGAAAATCACGTCTGGCTATCTTTCTTTCTATGCCGTGTTCTTACAGAGATACGACCGCAGAACTTTTGCTAGGTTTAAAGTGGCACTCTTACACCTTGCTACGATGCCATCTTCAGGCGTTAATGTCACTGTGTTGTAGATCACTTTCCAATCGTGTGTGGAGACCAGAGCCGGTGTTGTTCCAGACATAGCTTCTCTCCTCCCTTCCTGTTTTATAGACAAAGATGATGTCATGGCGACAGAAGGCTGATCTTAAGTGGCAGTCTATCATTACTTCCATTCAGTAATTTTTCACAAACAGACACAAGACGAAGGTGAACCCCACAATAGAAAGTGTATTATGATGTGTGCTTCCGAAAGAGCAAAACAAACAGAATCAGCCAACAGCATGGTAACTGGGTCTAAACAGAGCAACTCTGCACCTGGAAGGTTGCCATGTGCTCCCCACGCAGATAGATTGTGCTCCAGAGACCCACAAGT
Source organism: Dicrostonyx torquatus (assembly GCA_028555095.1). Taxonomy (NCBI): domain Eukaryota; kingdom Metazoa; phylum Chordata; class Mammalia; order Rodentia; family Cricetidae; genus Dicrostonyx; species Dicrostonyx torquatus. Next base: position 8,864,766 of record JAQHUG010000019.1, on the reverse strand, counting down.
CTGTCAGTGTGATGACAGACAGAAAGTCGCAATGGTTTCATTGTTATGATATTTTAAACAAATGGAAATAATTGGAAAGAAATTCACATACTCATCTGGGTTGTTTGAGTTTTTATCACCTGTGTCATTCACTTTCAACTTTTAGATTAAAAAAAATGAAGACAAAAGAGCTGGAGACATAAGAGCTGGAGATATAAGAGCTGGAAGCTATGTATTCATAAAATCAGTATCGTATTGATCATCAGACCAAAACAAAACAAAACAAAACCTGAAGCAGCAATTGGCTTGGCATAATCTGCCTGACTCATCAAATCACTCATCAGAAAGATGTGGAGAGTTTTCTTTCTTATTTATTTACTTATTTATTTAGCAAGTTGTTGTTTAGTTTGTTAGTTTGTATTTTGGTGACAGGATCCATTTTATATGTTCCAGACCAGCCTCAAACTCATTATGTAGCCTGGTTAGACTTTGAACTCATGGCAATCCTTCAGCCTCAGCCTCAGAGTACTGCGGGTGTGAGTCAGCGCCCCCACCTGGACACAGGAGGTACTTCTAAGTGCTGAACACTACTAGATAATGATGATGGAGGTGGCGGGGATCAGAGTAATCATCCATTGTCTGCAGTTACAGCACATTAAACCCTGTATCAAACAATTTGCTTCCACCTCAGTTAATGCCTTTAAGTCGGGAGCTTGGTACCGTTATCTCCATTTTATGATGAAAGTGTCATACTATGTTCTAGTCTGCATGCACATGAGAGAAAGATGAAAGTGATATGGTCTCCCCATATTTAGAAATGAGAAAAGTAAATTCACAACAACAGGAAAAAAATGTAAAGTATGCATGGGGCTCCAGACCAATTTTAACATAAAGATGAAAAAATGAGTGCCAGCCTTGACTTCTCTCTCCTTCCTTCCTGGTTGAGGTTGGAAGGGTTCAGCTGCTACAGGCTCTGGCCACTCTGGGTGGGCTGCTCTTAGCTCCTTCCCCTCCCATTGTCATAGACAGCACCCCATCTCCGACCTGAGCCAATATAAACCCTTCTTTCTTTGGTAGGTTGTTTTCGTTGGACATTTATAACACGAATAAGAAAAGTACATTGGCCGTGATAACTCAGTGAAGTACAGAAACACTTCATTCTGCCACATCTCTCCCTCCCCGGGTCTTTGTAGTTACATCTCAAACTCAGGCCTGGCAATGTTGAATTACTTCAGCTTTTTACGGCCCCTTTTCTTTTCATCTTCCCAAAGGTCCCTTGCCTTATTGGCACCAGTCAATCTCCTGTTCCATTTCTCACCACTCCTCCAGATGGTGGCCAGTCCATTGTCCCAGTTCCCTTGTCCCTCAGCAGCCTCTTGCCTAGGTCTGCCACATCTACTTCAGTTCCTGCCTTGCCAACTGGTTCATCCTTTAAAAAATGGGTATATCACCCATTGATCACTGCAGAATCCAAACTGTTAGTGACCTTCACCCCTGCCCTTTTGTGTTATCTCAGTATTAGAGGAAAAGCCACCTTGTTGGGTCAATGAGCAAACTATGAATGACATGGTCTCTTGGCTACTAAATCAATTTTTGGTGCAAAAGATCCCATTCAGTCTTCTAGTTCGTCTATGTATTCACTATATTTCTATGTTGGAAGAGGTCACTTGTGGGGGCCTGGCTGCTCAGCCCCGAAATAATCACACAGAAACTATATTATTTAAAACACTGCTTTCCCTATTAGCTCTAACTTCTTATTGGCTAGCTTTTACATCTTAGTTTAACCCATATCCATTATTTTATATTTTACCACGAGGCTTGTGGCCCACCGGCAAGGTTCTAGCATCTGTCTCCTGCAGGGCTACATGGCTTCTCCCTGACTCTGCCTCCTTTTTCCCAGCATTCAGTTTAGTTTTACCTGCCTACCTCTGTTCCCTGCACAGGCCCAAGACAGTTTCCTTATTAATCAATGGTATTCACAGCATACAGAAGGGAATACCACATCATTTCTACTTTCTACAAGATGCTTCGCTAGGTGAAAGACAGTTGAGAAGTCTCTGCCCTAACAAAGCTCTTCTGCCAAGAAATGCAGGTAATCAAAGCAAGTACTGAGGAAGCCATAAGCAGTGGATGAAAGAGAAAAGAATGAAGGAAAACCATCCCAGAAGAAGGTTAGAATAATGTTTTCTAAGCACTTTTAATTAAGAACTCAGGAAGATGCCTATCTTTGTCGGGAGTTGGACATTTTCCATGTAATTGAAACAGGCTTGTAGACACTATGATCCAAAAGTTGGAGGAGGCTTGTGTGGCCAGCATCACATAGTGGAGAGGGACATTTAGGTGTGAAGGAGTTGGAGAGGTTGACAAAACGCTGTTCAAATGAACTTGTGTACTAGAAGGATAATTAAGGAAATGGAAATTTCTGTTTAAAAAAGTGGAAAGTCAGTCAATCTGATCGGTGTATAGAAAAGTTGACAGGATAGCTGGATTTGACCTAGAGGCTTCCTCCCTGAGAACAACCTTCCAGTGCCAGAAGATGCTATTCAAACTGCCAACGGAAGGAAGCAACCAAGAGTCCTCCCCAGCCCGCAATGCCTGTGAGCCACAACAGTAATGAGCATGGCAAGCTATTTCCAGTAGTGGCACTCACGTCTCAGAGGTAACCAACACGTCTCAGGGCTGAACTTAAGACCCCCTCAACAGGAGGGAAATCATGAGCCGCCAAGGAAACCTGGCCACCTGCACAAGGCTAGTGAGGTCATGGGTCTGAGAGGAGAACGTACAACCTCTACTTTCCTGAGCCAGTGCTGTTCTTGAGTAGAAACAGGGAAAAAGGAAAGAAAGGAAAGAAAAAAGGTTTGGAAAGGTTGAAGGTAAAAGCAGGAGGACTAAGTAGGAAATTTCTGTCAAAATTCATGAAAACAAAGCTAAAAATGGAATAATCAGAGAGGCTTCAGTCATACTCAGAAGATTGAAAGCATCAGATGAGCGAGGTAAGTAGGAGGGAGGAGGTGGTTTTTAGATTTCTGTGGCTCGCCCACTGAACAGATGGTATCTTTGTTTGTTTTCTTACGGGCATGAGAAACTCTACAGTGAGAGGTAAATTTTGAATGGAAGATTGAAAGCCTTGCACTGGATATCTTTAGCTGATATTGAGTATAGATGTTTTTAAGCTCTGTGGGAAACTGTTGTTGACAGAAATGAACCGTCAGAGTGCAATCCTGCGAGCTAAGGATGGCGGCGCTTGCTTCCTCTGTGTCAGACTGTTTACATGTTCATTTATTTACTCCTCACAGTCACCATGCAAAGGAGTTGCCAAAGTAACTT
>JAQHUG010000019.1:8831302-8847641 GCA_028555095.1 Dicrostonyx torquatus | reverse complement strand
AAAAAAAATGAAAGCTAGTATATATCAAAGTTATTTTAACCCTTGCATGATTACAAAAAGAAAATTTTATTATTTAGATATTTTCCATTTGGAAATTTTTTCATATTTAGATCCTTATCAGGGTATCTTCTTTGTTGTCGCTCATCATAAGACACATAAAATTGGCGTAGATGTACACATAGGTATTCATAGAGATGTTATATAGGAGGATGAATGTTAATGGAGATGCAGTAGGAGTAAACTTCAAGACTCCATGATGTAAGATGAGAACTAACAGCAGAAGGAACAGCCCCGTGTCCTCAGCATTGCTCAGGACAAAGCTGAAGCTGATTTCTCAAGGAGCCACCAAGGTCTCTGTGCTCTTACAGCCAAACCACAGCAGGGACTGGGTTGGGTCATCCCTAATAGATCGAATTTGATGGTGCGCCTACTCACAACAAATAACTGTATATTCCACAATGCACATTTTTATCAGATATTTCACAGTTACTACTTTTCCTTTATAAGAATGATAATATTCCACACAAACTTGTTCTAAGACACTTTAAAGAGTTAATCTCCTATTTGAAAAACAAAACTAAACTAAACAATTTCCAAGATTCCAAAAGATAACTCTAAGATAATTCTGTGCTGCCAGCACATTCCAGACTTCACAGGCTCACAGAAATTTTAGTCACCTAGAACTAATTAGATCCAGCAGAGATTTCTTTTGTTTTAACCATGAACACAGAACATTCACTTATTTATTACAGGCTTTGTGTCACATCTGCAGAGATCAGAGTTCTTTTTCGGGTGTGCCTTGTACAATCAGGGGAACGGCCTGTATATTGCAATGGCTCACATAAGGCCATCTTTAAGAAAGTATGTGATTAGCCCATGCCCTAATCTCCTCAAAACAGAGTCTTGCTATGCAGTCTTTTCTGATCTCATACTTGTCATATATACCAGGCTGGCTTGAACTTTCAACAATTCTCCTGCCTCCTGGGTTGGGATTAGAGTCATATACCATCACATTGGGCTATGAGACTTTTTTATTTTTTTTGAGACAGGGTTTCGGTGTAACTTTAGAGCCTGTCCTGGAACTAGCTCTTGTAGACCGGGCTGGTCTCGAACTCACAGATATCCGCCTGCCTCTGCCTCCCGAGTGCTGGATAAAGGAGTGTGCCACCACCACCCAGCCAACCTATGAGACATTAAGTAAGTATTTTTGTGGTGCTGAGGATTGAACCTATAGGCTGGAACATGCTAGGCAAGCACTTTACTCCTGAGCTATATCCCAGCCCTTTGTGTTTGCTCTTGATGTAAGACAAAGAACAGCACTGTTTCTATGCTGATGGGAAAACTCCAGTAGAAAGAGCAACTGACAGGAATAGAGGGAAAACAAGTGGCAATTGTAGGAAGTAAAGGCTTAATTTTGAACAGAGATAAGCAAATGAGACCTAGTTCACAAGAGTAGGCCTTGACTCTAAATAAGAACATGGGCAATCCTCTCTTACGGTAAACGTGAAGTTACGTTGGTGAGCCGATTGTGATTGCCTGGGAGCCTGTGGCTAGTCTTTCTATCTGATCACCAGTGAAAGTGATGATTAGAACCCTGGCCTTGCTTGCCCTCTATTTTCTCTTTACTATCTGAAGACAATAAACTCAGTAAATAGTATAGGTAGAAAAGAACACAGCAGAAATCAATCCCTGAGCAGTTTTAAAGGAGGGAAGACCAGTAGTTTAGGAGAAGGGGAAGTACATTCCAAGAATAGCAACTAGATGGTATAACAACTTTCAGGGTTATCATGTGACTCGGGCTCACAAATACTGGCATGAGCTCTCCTGTGACTATATGGAAGGCAGGGTGTCACCAGAGGAACATTTAAGAAGGCATTAAAAACATACATGTTATTTCATCGGTAATACTGTCAATCCATGGGAGCTGTGGAAGGGTCTGAGGAGGGACAGAAAAGACGGCCATACTAAGAAACACCAACAAAGAGGTCTCTTGTTCCTTTCGCCCTGGGATAATCTGTGGTATGTCTCATAAAGGTATCAGAGCATAAGCCAACAAGGCTGACTGTATGCAACCAACTCACGGGAAAAATGTGACAAAGAAAACTGCTACCCAGGAATTAATATTTAGACAGAAATAGGGAATAGAAAAATAAACTTGATAATTAAGGATGATCAGCACATGTATACAATGAATTTCAAAAACTATAAAACAGTGCAAAGCAAACATTCAGCTAATGGGATATGAATTCTAGACATACTCATACACAGACAACAGTGACACATTATCGGGACAATATTAACGATACCTCCCCTGAAATATTACATCATGCTAGGTTGATACCTGGTGGGTGTAGACTCCTTCCAAACAAGAGGGCAGTGGGTCACACCGTTTGTGTTCTTCATACCTGTTGGCTGACTCAAGCCTGTCTGAAGGTCAAAGCCTTTGTTCTTCAGAGCAATTAACTCCAAGGGCAAAGTTTGTCTGCAGAAATTGGAAACTGGCATTTAGTCACTTTCATACCTACCATCTCAAAATAAAGCTGTGATTTTTATACCAACCACAGAAATAAACTACGAAAGCACAATGGTGGTCATGTTTAAAAATAAGACCATACTCCTTAACAAAAACAGTTTTGAGGTGGGAACATAAAGAAAGGTGGATTAAATATATATATATATATATATATATATATAGTTTAAAATCAGTAACTTCCTTTTTGGCTAGGTAAATGGTTTACTGTTATAATCTTAAGACAGCCATTTAAAGTCTAGGCATTGAACTTCCTTCAAACTATACAATGACCTAGTAAGAAAGCTTGAGAACACAGGACATTTTTTTTTTTTTGCCTCTCCTATGACTGGTAGTTAACAATAATAAAAGAATAAAAAGAGAAAAGGGGAGAGATTCACAAAGCAAAAATAATTCCTTATCAAAGTAATGTTCTAATAAATTATTATTTCCTTTGGAAACACAAATTTTGAGCTGTTTCCACATGAACACTGGAGGAGGAGATTAAAGAATTAAGACTTTTTCATATAAACTGACTTTAAAACTATGGTCCTAGATCTTGCCGAGAAGGTGTGGCAAACCCATTTGATTTTTATTCATTCAGATGGGGCTTCACTATGCATCCACAACTGGCCTGTTGCTCTCAACCTAGCCTCTAAACTCAGTGATTCACCTCCATTTGCCTCCCAAGTGTTGGCGTTAAAGGTGATTTGAATAAGAATAGCTCCCATAGGCACATATATTTGAAAGTGCAGTCACTAGGTAGTGGTACTATCTGAAAGAATTAGAAGGATTTAGAGAGGGGAGACTTTTGGACAAAATGTGGACTTGCTGGAAAAAGTGTGGCTTTGAGGTTTCATACTTTCAATCTCTCTCTGTGTCTCTGTCTGTCTGTCTTCTCCCACTGTGGATCAGGTCATAGCTCTCAGCTACTGCTCCAGCACCATTCATTCTGCCATGCTTCCCCTACCCCCCACCCCAATGATAAGGGACTAAACCTCTGAAGCTGTAAGCCAGTCCCAGTAAAGTGCTTTCTTCTTTAAGAGTTGCCTCACTAATGGTTCCTTTCCACAGCAATAGAGCATTGACAAAGACAATCACCATGCCCAGCCACTGTTCTCTAAACTTAAAAATGGCATTGTACTATATGTGTATGAACAGATCTTCTGATAGTTTAATACTAAAACTCTCACCAAATATTACATCAACCATAGCTTTTCTTCAGGAAGCATGATTTAAATTGTCAGAATTTGTTTAGTTACAAAGAATGAGGGCTGAGGGCTAGCTCATGTGTCAACCACTCTATACACCATCTCATGGGATCCCATGAGTACGGGAAGGTCCTCTAGGACCATTTTACTTGCCTGTCCATCACTCACCCTATGCACCACACCATCTAGCCCTTCATGGTGCCCATTCTACCCCTCTGGCCACCTATTAGTCACCCCATTCACCATTCCACCTATTACCTCTAGAGTCTAACAAGCAACTCTAGATAAAGACTCCCAGAGCCAGTCCAACACCTGCCTACCAAGACACCCGGGGACCATAGCATCCAGCACCCACTCCGCCAAAGAATGCTGTAGCATCCTGTGCCCCACCTCCAAAGAACATTGTCAACTCCTACTATGACCTCAGGCACTGCCTCCCAAGGACCACTTGCAAAACTTGGTGATCCTTCTATAAAGTTCTAAAGAATAGTAGCAAGAATTTTCTAAGCCAACTGCTGTGGGACAATGGTTTTATTTCCTGTAAAGATTTGTCAGTTGTATTGGTTTAATAAAATGCTGATTGGCCAGTAGCCAGGCTGAAAGTATAGGTGGGGCAACCAGAACAGGAGAATTCTGGGAAGAGGAGAGGTTGTCTGCAGTTGTCACGCAGCTGCAGAGGAAGCAAGATGAGAATGCCTCACTGATAAAGGTACCAAGTCACATGGGTAACACAGACAAGAATTATGGGCTAATTAAGATGTAAGAATTACATGTAAGAACTTTTAATAAGAAAGTCTGAGCTACTAGGCCAACCAGTTTATAATTAATATAAGCCTCTGTCTATTTCTTTAGGACTGAAGAGCTGCGGAACTTGGCGGGACAGAAACCTCTGTCAACAGTCAACAGAAGGTTGACTTTTAGGCTCAGAATTTACACCTATTCTGGCTGAGCTGAGGACACTTCTAACACCTTATTTGTACATCAACACACAGTAAATTTGAGACTGAACAACAAGCCATTCAGCCAGACCATAACCTGACAGAGTGAGGTAACAGCAAACAAAGATCCAAAGACTCTCTCAACAAAGGCAAGACCACATATCTACACTAACACCCACTATCGATGACATAACTCCAGCTCCCTAGGTTCCATTGCAAAAACAGAAACAACATGAGAAATGAAAACAACATATCTCCCTGAGAAATTAACACCCCTATTGTAATAACCCCTGAGAAAATAACTTAGCTAATATACAAGACAATGTTTTCAAAATATTTTCAAGGAACTCAAAGAGGATATGAACAGAATGCCTGAATGAAGACCACAAAACACAGTTGAATTAAATAATAAAAAGATACAAAAATAAAATGTAGCAAAGAGATAGAATCTGAAAGAAGTAAAAACAAAATAAAACCTGAAATGATAAGAATGAACTAAACCTCGAAACTACAAGTCAGTCCCAATTGAATGCTTTTTTCATTAGGTTGCTGAGATTATACTGTTTCTTCACAGCAATAAAATCCTGAGACAAGGATGAATATGATCAGAATTGTATGAAATCCATACAATTAATAAAATATTATAAAAAATAATGAGGGCTTCAGAAAGGTTTTTTTTTTCTACAAAAGAGAGGGGGGTGAATGGAAGGTCCTACAGGTTATTTAAATTTTTCTCACATGACTGGAGTTTGAACCCATGCACTCAAACATACTAGACAGATGCTGAGATCTTGATCCTCTTGCCTCAACCATTTGAGTAGGTGAAATTACAAGTGTGTGGCACCAGACACAGGTATAATGTAGAAAATTAATTCATCCTTTTTTGCCATCTCCTTTTATTTGGTTTCTATTCAGTCAAAAGCTGTAGCCCAGAAGATGATGCTACCACATTCAAGGTGGGTCTCTGATCATTAGAAAAACTCATCCATAACCCTTTCATGTGACTCACGCTTAAGGAAGGTGTGATTCCTAGGTGACTCTAAACACAGTCAAGTTGTCAATGAAAATAAACCATCTCAATGACTCCCTAGTTTGCTTGACATCCAAACACATCACTTTAAATCATAACATTCTAAATCTGGTCCTTAAAATCTGGTCTTTATCTTAGGTAACATATATCTAGTCCATCTTTAGAAGTGTCCGTAGACTGTAATAATCCCAACACTGTACAAAAGTCCCAAGTCCAAAGTCTCCTTTGAGAATCAAGGCAATTTCTCAACTGTTTAAGTATGAGTAAAATAATAAGAGTAAGAAGAGTTATAAACTCTAATACACAATGCACAAAGTAAACATTCTCATTTTTAAAGAGAGGAATGGTGTTACTACAAGGAAAGATCCTTCCAAAGTAAGAACAAAATCCAGCAGAGCAAATAGCAAACCCACACTTCCTTGTCTGGCATCTGGGGTTCTTGGAGGCCTAAACTGGGCTCCAATGGGCAAAAGTGACACACTGCCCCTCGTTCTGTCAACTATAGCAAACACAGCCTCTCCCTTAGACCAGTTTGTAGTAGCATTTCATTTGTATTTTAATAAATAAAGCTTGCCTGAAGATCAGAGAGTAAAACAGCCCCACTGGTCAGCCTTACAGACCAAGCAGTGGCAACACACGCCTCTAATCCCAGTAGGCACACTAGTTGCCATAGAAAGCAGGTGGTAGTGGTGCACGCCTTTAATCCCAGAACTAGAGAGGATTATAAAACAGGAAGAGACAGCTCCCAGACACAGTCATTCCGAGATTCTTGGAGGTATTTCGGACTGAGGTAGAGGTAAGAGCCAGTGGCTGGCTGTTTTACTTTTCTGACCTTCAGGCAAGTTTTATTTATTAAAATACAGGTGAAATGCCACTATGTCAACTCTATTCCATGACCGCAGCTTTCCTCAGTAGACCTCCTATATTGCTGGCATGGCAAACATCCTGGGGACTCCATTGCAACTTAAGTTTCACCTTCTCAGCTTCATGCCACACCCTTGTAGAGCTGCTGCGCGGAAGAACTGACTCTGCCGCACACTGGCTGCCCTCGGTGTCTTTCAAGACCCTTGATGCAAACCACCTGACCCTGCCACTGTTGCATTTTGCAAGATTGCAAAACTTGTGTGGACAACAGTGCCAAATTCTTCCGTCATTTTGAGATGCCATCTGGCTCCTGTTTGCCACAGCGATAATGGCCTCTCTCTACTTTGCTAGATGACCCCTGGGAAACCCTTTCTAGGGAATTGATTTCAACCAGGTCACCTCTTCAGCACAATTCTCAATTTGGTATCTCCTTTCAAATGAATCTGTATTTTCACAACGTCTTTGGTATTTTATTTACGCATTTATGTGTGTGTGTGTGTGTGTGTGTGTGTGTGTGTGTATGTGTGTGTTTTGAATGTTTGTCACAGCACACAAGGGGAGGTCAGAGAACAACTTACAGGAGTCCCTTCTCTCCTCCAACAGATGAGGACTAGAAATTGAACTGAGGCTGAGCCAGGCAGCAGGTGCCTTTACAGGCTGAGCTACCAAATCAACCCCAAACCACTGTCTTTTAATTCACTCATTTTTTTTTTTTGCCAAAGTATATAATATGGGGCCTTGAGAGCATAGAACCCTTCCTTGTTGCCCCTAAACACCCATGGGCATGGTTTTACTACCTGGTTTCTGTAAGAATTCTGCTTTCCCATGTTCACACAGGAATGGATCATTAAGCCCTACTTATAGTATTCTGAGCGTCTACGAACTCCATATCCAAAGTCTTTCATATTTTTCCTATAAACCACTTTCAAAGGCCTAAAACCATATGTTCGGGTGTGTATAAGTACAGCCATACTTTTATATATCATTTTTATTTTAATTTTAAAAATAATAATACAATTGCATTGTTTTCTCCCTTCCTTTCTTCCCTCTAACCTTCCTCATGACCCCCCCACCTTTTCTCTCTTTCAAATTTATGTTCTCTTGCTTTTAAATTAATCTGTTTTTTAATTGCTGTTATGAGTACATATATAATTCTAAACATAGAAATATAATCACTCAGTCTATAATGTTATTTGTAAGTATATGATTTTAGGACTGACTACTTGGAATTAGGTAAATATCCCCTGGGGAAGACTATTTTTTCCACCCACCAAATTCCTTAGTTGCCTGTAGGTCTTTGCCTAGTACTGAGGCCCCATTGAAAGACCCCAGTGCCCAAGGGCCTATCAGTGAATTGACCGCCGCCGAGACATCAAACACGAAAGCAATCTCTGGATGCAAAGGCAAGAGGTTGTATTTACATGGAGTCCATGGATGCCTCTGCTTTCGGGAGCAGAGAGCATGTCCTCTAGATTCCAGAACTGGTATTTATAACCCTAAAACAGCAGAAGCTGATGCATAGTTACAGGGTTCGAGGGTGGACCTGACTCAGACTCAAACACGTCAGTTCTGTCCTTGTTTAGGAACGACAGAAGCGGTTCACAGAAGCAAAAAGCATAATTATTGGTTAATTCTAATGAGGCAAGGGGTGACTTGGCCCAAAAATCCCAATATGTCAGCTTTGTCTTAGTCATTGAAAACATCTGGTGTTTTTCTGTATCTTATTTTTTGTCCTTTTCTTTATCTTCCTACTGACTAAGCCTCTGGCCTTCAGAAACCAGACCATAAGCATCCTATCTCTAAGGTTCAGGGCGACTTGGCCTTCGGATGCCTGACCATAGATGTCCTGTTTACATTAACGAGGGTAGCCTGGCTGGTGTCCTACTTTTGGGCTAGGGAGGAAAGGAGGGGGGTGTTTTGTCAGCTTGGGAATACTGCTAGTTTCAAGCCTTGCTAAACTATGGCATTACTGTTACTTGTATTATTATTGCAGAAACCAGTTGCGGGGGTCTTTCACCATGAGATGTCCGTGTTCTCTATTAGTGTGTCTATACGTGTCATCCAAGTTTCAGGTCTTGTTTTGGCAGCCATGTTGAGGCGATGTCCTGGATATGTGGCTTCTCAGGCACTTCTAGGAGATGAAATCTCACAACAGCTTCCTCTCCTCTGTTACAATCTTTCTTCTCGATCTTCCACCATGATCCCTGAACCTGAGTAGCAGGAATTGGGTCGCAGTTGTATCAGCTGGGGACTGGGGTTACTTAATTCTCTGCATTTTGATCACCTGTGGTTTTCTGCAATGGTCTCCATCTGTTGCAAGGAAATGTTTCTTTGATAATTGTATGTGATGGCAGGCTGTAAATGAACAACATCTGGAATACACTAAAACCCATGTAGCTGGACATGCCTGTGAAGGATTTTCTTGATTGGATCATTTGAGGTGGGCAGAGCCACTCTAAATCTGGCCATGCCTTCTTCTGGGAGTTGACAAAAAAAGGACATGGAAGAAGGAAGCTTTTGCTTTTTGCCTGCTTGCCTTTCACTCTTGCTGACAAGTTGATCTATCTTGCTGCTGAAGCATTCCTTCACTGGTATTTGAACCTACATCTTTTGGATTCCAATACAGACTAAAGGCTGACAGTTCTCTAAGACTTCCCTAGGACTCCAGCACAAGATTGGGACTGCTGAGATATCCAGTCTTATGGACTGAACAACCATTAGATCCTTGGCCTTGCTGTTGGGAGGTATTCATTGTTCGACTCCCCAGATCAGAGCCTGTGAGCCAAGCTCGTAGATTCACATAGAAATATTTGTTCCTTTAGAGGACCTAAAAAATGGTAGGACCTATACCTTATCTGTGGGTATAAGGAAAAATATTTAGAATGCCTATAGGAACTAAGCTGGCTTGGTAAAGTGTCAATGTAGGTTCCAAGATCCATGACTTCACTAGCCCCAGGTAGACAGCTAGATTCCAGTACCAGGCATGATGTCCAACCAAATTGTTGAATAGGCCTTAAAAACAATTAGAGAGCTTTGGTTACTTCCAAAGAATGAGTGCCAACATTAAAGCCTTAGGAATATCATGTCATGCTTAGGAATATCATCACTTTAGTTCACAGGCATCATAGCTGGGTAGGACTCCTAGGTGCTTTTGTTTCACCTCAGAAGCTTGTGTGGTGATGTCTGGTACCACGAAATTTAGTCCTTATAGGAAGAATGCTTTCTGGTCAGAACCAACTTGAGTCCTTTAAGTCCAAAGTACACAGTGTCTCTGGCAATAAGGGACCTACCTTCAACCTCTGGGAGGCAGTCAAGGGCACCAGCCATAACTCCTATTTGCCAAGTATTTTGCACAAACCCAGCCATCAGCTCAAAAGGGGGAGCTTAAGTCTCATGATACCCTATGTTAAAAATAAATAAGTGGTTAATTCAATGAAAGAATATATAAGTAGTAAGCTTGACATGGTGGCCCATGCATATAATGTTGGCCATATATATAAAGAAGGCCAGATTAGAAGATTGCCGTGAGTTTGAGGCTGGTCTGGACTACAGCGTAAGACCCAGTGCCAAAACAGCAACGAAAATCAGATGAACAAAAAAAAATCCATACGGAGTAAAATTTACAGTCTAATCTATAATTAGCTGGTTTTTATTATTGAGGATAAGTTTGACCCGGGGACTACAATAGTTTAGAAAATGTTTATTTATTTTTCAACTTTTGTTTAGCAATGATTTCCTTAGGAAGATGGACCGTACGTTCTTGAGATCACCCACCCCATGTAAAATTGGAAACATAGTGGCACTTTGGTTCTCTTTGGAGAAGGTGGAACTTTTATTTCAAATAGCTCGCTTTTATATAATTTCAGACACAGCAAATAGCACTTACTTTTTTTTTTTTGGTTCTTCTGAAACATTGTTAAGTAGGCAGGTTTTAGAATTCAACAAACCAAATGAATAGAGAGAAGCAGAATAAAAGAAACAGAAAGATAGTAAACCAGACATCAAAATTCAGGTCCTTGTGGCAAATCATAGCTTGAAATCTAGATACTTAGCAAGGCATAAATGCTATGGAGAAAATATGAATTGAGGAAAACTAGAAGGCCCAGCCATCTTTGTTGTTTGATATTACTTTAACTAGGCAAAGATGTGTTACATTTGTTTATACTGAGGAATATTACTTTGATTGTGTAAAGGTGTGTTACATTGGTTTATACTAAGAAATATTACTTTGACTGTGTAAAGGTGTGTTACATTATTTATAACGAATTTGTTTGATGATGCAAGGATGTGTGTTTAACAATGTAAAGATCTGCTGCATTTGTCTCCCCTGGCCTGCCTCACTGATTGGTCTAATAAAGAGCTAAACAGCCAATACCTAGGCAGGAAAGGATAGGTGGGACTGGCAGGGAGAGAGAATAAATAGGATGAGGAATGAGAAAAGGGAGAAGAGGAGAATAAAGAAAGGGACATGCCTGGTGCCAGAAGGCAGCCAGCCACACCAGCCAGACACAAGAAGCAAGGTATCCAGAATGAAAGGTTGTTGGGGACCTGTTGCCCTAATAATATATTACAGGAGGTCAGCAAAGACCTTTGTCTTAGAATGTTTAACAGAGCCAGCTAGGGCTTCTGATTCCAGGAAGTAACAAAGATATGGAGGCCATTGTTTCAAGGATGTTTGCAGAGATTCCCCTCTTCCTTAGTTAGCTATCCACAAAGAATGTTTCCGTTTACACAGGTGCGCTAGCTAGCTAGCTAACTAGTTGTTCATTTACCCCCAGTTCCTGCTCACTGCCCCAACCCCCACCTCAAGCAGCTCTCCATTTCGGAGCTGTATATATACTGGTGTCTGTTCCCTAATAAAGGGAGACCTTGACAAGTGAACTTTGCTTGGTCTCCTTCCTTTCTCTCACTCATGATTTTCAGGTAGAAGCCTCTTCGGACCCTGAATAACTGGACCCGCAGGCCGGGTTCAAAAGGTTAAAAGCCCAGAGGCAAAATGTAGATGGAAAGAGACAGGTTAAGTTAAAAGCTAGCCAGAAGCTAGCCGGAGCTAAGGGTGAGCATTTGTAACTAATAATAAGTCTCCATGTCATGCTTTGGGAGCTGGTTGTCGGCCCCAAAGAAAACGCCTGGAACACCCCTCTGGCTGAGTATAAACAGTGGTGTATTGTGAGTGAGTGCCTCTCTCTGCGTCACTGAACAGAAACAGAACCAAGGCCATTGGTAATAAAGGCCATTGTCCGTCAGGTACTGACTTGCCCCTCTGTGCTCCCTGTTCCTAAATCCTGTCTTGAGAAAATGGGTGCCTCGGCCAGGAAAGCTGTCTGATTTGACCACGCTGACATCCTCATTATAACCTCAATTGCCCCTTAAACCACATCTATGAGCACAGGTTGATTTAATCCTTGCTATTCTTCGTTGAATACTTATAGCAAATGGTTTTTGCTGTAGTTATTACTCTTGACGTTTTGTTTAAGTAGACTTTATTATAAATTAAATATCCAGTAAATATGTTACTTTCTATCTGTAGAGTGCATTATGTTTTAACTTCTTAGTACATTTCTTCATATCTAAGTTGAATATGAATATCAATCATAAAATTTTCATGAAGAATATAATCAAAACTATGGAGCTTAAAATAATTTAATTAAATAGTCTTATTTCTATGCAAAATCTTAGCAATTTATTAAGAATAAAGGCTATATTAATTATACATATAGTATATGCTAGAAGGCATGTTTTCTTACTTTCATATGTAGTTCCTTTTTTATGGTAGGAAGCTCATTCAAATGAAACCAAACACAATTTTGTATTCTTAGAAGCACATTTAAAGATTTGGGACGTTTTTCTCTTTTTAACTAGCAAGCAGGACTGGATCTGGCTGCTCACACCCAAAATACTAGCATTCAGGAGGCTGGGGCTGGAACATTGCAAGCGTGAGGCCAGTCTGGGCCACATAATGAGACCCTGTGTCCAGTGAGGAGTGGGCCATGGAAAGGGTAGCGTGCTATAATTGCCACTTTCCTTTTTAAAGAGTGCAGTTTCTAAAACTGAGATGGCAACACCGGATCTTTCCGTTTCCGTGAAAAATACAATAAAGTGATATAAGTGTTAAGTTGGGAGCATAACCCTAGCCCCTGGCACCCATCCCAGGCACCTGGCCTGGGAGTTGCATTGGTCTGGAGTCCAAATCCCAGTCAGAACCACCCCCACAGGTTATTTAAGTGGGCTCCCAAAGGAGGGCCATGTGGTCCCAGGTTTGCATGTGCTCCCTGGTTTTCTGTCTCCCCTGCCATGCGCTCAGCCACCAAGAGCACATGGTATTCACTATTGTAACAAAAGGTGCTCACCATAAAAGACCCTTCTCTGTGAGTCAGTAGGAGAATGTCTCAGATTATCCTTGCCTCTATCCTGTAAAACCACAGGGGTGTTGGTACCCAGGAAAGCAGGAAGATGCTCAGGGAACTGGACAGAGATTTCTGCCCCAGACTTGCCACACAACCTTGACTAAATGAGTTTATTCTGTTGATGCTCTTTTCCTTGGTTGAAATGGGTCAAAGCTCATACCTGTCATCCTAGTATTTGGGAGGCTGAGGCAAAATGATTACTATAAGGTTGAGGCCAGCCTGTGCTACATGGTGGTCTTCAGGCCAGCCAGTGGGATGGTCTTGCAGAAAAGCAAAACAGAAGAAAGAAAGGCCGGGATGGAGGGAGGGAGGAAGGAGAGAAGGACGGAGATGAGAGAAGAGAAAAAGGGAGGGGGTAAGAAAATGAGGAAAAATGACTTTCCCCTTATTTTACTCATAGGTTGTCACTGATATCAAATGGAAGGTATCAAATGAGTTTTTAAACTGTAACTGTTGAACCAAGCAATGGTTGGTAGAGATGGAGATGAAGGCAGAAGGCTTAGGAATCAAAGCCAGCCTCAACTACCATATGGAGCTCGAGGCCAGGTTAAGGTTCTACTACACTGGGTTTCACTCCCCTTTCCAGACTGCAATTGTGCATGCTTTACTAAATATATGGAATTAAGCATCTATTACTATTTATTTCCATTATTTTAAAAACTATTTTAAATATACCCATAGGTCTAATTATTGTAGTATATTTTATTAGAGTTTGGGGGTGCATGTATGTATATGTGCATTTGTGCCTGAGGAGCCCAGAGAAGGATATAAAGTGTCCTGCTCTATCATTGTCGGCCTTATTCTCTTGAGACAAGGTCTCTCCCTGAACATGAAGCTGGGCTGACAGGTTAGTGAGCTCCCAGGATCTACCTGTCTTCCTACCCACTCCTTCCTCCCTAGACTAGGGTTGTATACTGGCCTACCTGTCTATGCCCACCTTTTTCACTTGGGTTCTAGGATTTTTTAAAATTATTTCTTTTTTTTGAGATTATAATATAAGTACATGTCTTAGTTAGGGTTTTTATTGCTGTAAAGAGATACCATGACCATGGCAACTCTTATAAAGAAAACATTTAATTAAGGTGGCTTGCTCACAGTTTCAGAGTTCAGTCCATTATCATCAGGATGGGAAGCATGGTGGCGTGTAGGCAGTTATGATGCTGGAGCTGAGAGTCCTACATATTGTAGGTAACAGGAAGTAGACTGCTACTGAGCCGCATCCAGAGCATAGAAAACCTCAAAGCCCACCCCCACAGTGACACACTTCCTCCAACAAAGCTACACCTCCAAAGAGTGCCACTCCCTATGAGATTGTAGGGGCCAATTATATTTAAACTACCACAGTACATCATTTCTGCCTCCCCTTTCCTCTCTCTAAGCTCTCTGATACACCCCTTCTTGATCTTTCAAGTTCATGGCCTCTTTTTTCAATTAATTAGCCTTTCATACATACGTATATTCATACATACATACAAGCATGCATGCATAATATATACATATGTTCCTAAACACATAACGGCAGCCTACTTAGACTATATAATATTATTTGTATGTATGTTTTCAGGACTGACCATTGCTGGGTTTTAAACTGAGGTCTCCAACACACAACACACACTCTTATCCACTGAGCCAGTGATGAAGCCCCTTGGGGATGATTTTTTTTGGGGGGGGTAAATAACGTCTTATTCTGTAGCCTATGCCTCATGTAGTTCAGAGTAGCCTTGAATTTGCAGTAGCCCTTTGGCCTCAGCCTCCCACATTGCTGGGAATCGCAGACGAGCACCACCCGGCCAGGCTACACATTCTTTCAAAGTAACCAACAGACTCCAGAACTCATGGACTTTTTTAGTCTCACTGCTGTTTTTTAGGGAAAAATCACTTCATCTATTTCTCAGTTTCTTAATCCACAAAGAGGAATATACTAAAAGGACCGACCTCATAGTCAAAACACAAAAATACTCAAAATATCCAGAAGAGCAAGTGCTACAAAATAGACAAAATATAAGTTCTAAGAAGAATAAGAATCTGAGGGCTGATGAGTTAGGTAGCACCTTCAGGACAAGAAGAGGGGGACATGCTCCAGTTAAGCCAGGATGGAGGATGAGAAAGTGACCCAACTGCGTCCTTAAATTCACTCACCCACAGGACACCACATCTACGGAGGTCTCTGAAAGCCCGTCTGTGGGTGGAATTTTTAAGGAAAGCTCTAACAGTGTGACTCAGCAGCAGTAAGAAAGCAGCCAAAGATGCCAGCGGTCAGGCTTCCACTTCCTGTTCGTGACCGACTTTGGATCTTGATCTTAAGGAAACAGGAAGCAAAGATGAAAGGCATTAAATGGGGGAAAGGGTCTTCATTCCCACCAAGTCAGGGGGGGACCGATCAATTGATGGAATCTGGCCAGAAGCAAGACTGCCTCAGGACAGAGATGAATGCAGCAGAATCGTAGTCTTTAGCCACTATCCTAGGGTTACTCTTCATCTCCACGGGTGTTTCTGATGCACTGTCAATTCAGTTTCAAAGACTTGGCTGGGATTACATTGCTGTGGAAAACTCTACCTTGCTTAGCCTTTTGATGCAAGAACCAAAATATACAGAGAAAGGCTGCATTCTCCGTGGTAACTGAGAAACAAAGTTTTTGCCATTAAAAGAAAATTGCACAGAGCAGCGTTTTTCATCATTGAAGAAACAAAGCTTTCCCTTTGTCCTGAGTAATCCAAGCAAAATTGCTCTAGGTACTTTCAGTGTCAGACACTGAAATTTAATCCTCACCACAAGCCCATGGGCTAGAATGAGAAACAAGAGCTTCTTAGAGGTTAAATAATTTTCCACTGATGTTGTAAAAAGTAAGGTTTAAGGACAAGTCATTCTCTTTTATGGAGTGAGGGTAGGGAGGGGAGACAGAGTCTCATGGAGCACAGGCTAGCTCCAAACACGCCATTTAGCCGAGGGTGACTTTGAACTCCTCATCTTGGTGCCTCCATCTTTCAAATAGTGGGACTACAGTCATGTACCACATGGATCCATCTGGCAAAGGGAAATTCTTTGTAAGTGCTCTAGCTAGAAACTGAAAGCAGTGTAAATTTAAAGCCAACACATGACCCATTCTATTTACTATTTCTATAGTCAACCAACAATTTGGAATAAGTTCAGCTTCTTACCGCTATCCCTTCTGCCCACATCTAAGCAGTCACCAAATTTGATTCTGTTTTTAACTCTCTTAAAATTCTCTCCCTCCCTCCCCCTCTCCACCTCCACCCTTCCCCTTTTCCCATACACACATATCTTTCATATTTGACCTCATATAAATTTACTACTTAGCACACATGAATCTTAAATGTACCGTGATTTCCAACCATCTTCCCCTCATTTGAGTAAAGGT
>JAQHUG010000019.1:8740021-8800110 GCA_028555095.1 Dicrostonyx torquatus | reverse complement strand
GCTGGCTGGGAAAGACGTCCACTCCACTTTTCTTACCTGCCCCCTTTATGCAGGGTGCTTGGTGCCAGGCACAGCATGAATGGTGTTTCTCCAAGACTAGACAGTGGAGTTGGAGGGAGCATGCATGCACTTCAGTGTTAGGCAAAGCTCAAGCTGATGAACAGAAACGTGGGGAGAAAAGCAAAGCTTATTAATATAAATATGAAGAAGTTATGTTTGAAAAGTCACAAAATGGAAAGCCTAAATTGTACTAATAGCATGATAGCAAACTTTTATTCATTCTTCTTATGTCCCTGGTAACATGTGCATACCTAAATATAATTGAACTGTATTTAACACCAACTCCTTGCAGTAATTATTATTCTCATTTTTTTGTTTTTGTTTTTTGGTTTTTCGAGACAGGGTTTCTCTGCAGCTTTGGAGTCAGTCCTGGAACTAGCTCTTATAGACCAGGCTGGTCTCTAACTCACAGAGATCCGCCTGCCTCTGCCTCCCGAGTGCTGGGATTAAAGGTGTGCGCTACCACTGCCCGGCTATTATTCTCATTATTAGCTGAATATTAGCGATGAGGACATAGAAGTTTAGAAAAAATAAGCAACATACATGATTACGCACTGCCAAAATGGTGCCAGGATGGACCCCCAAGGCCAGCCTACTGAAGCACATCTCAATCATTTACTATAATGTAGGGCAGGAAGCAAATTATAGAACGTAGCAATGTGTTTTAAAATGTTTCTTTTGTATTTTCATGAGTGTAAATATTGTTTTCCAGATGTTGATGGCATGAACCTGGGCAAAAAAGTCAGTATCCCCAGAGACATCATGATAGAAGAGTTGTCCCATTTCAGTAATCGTGGTGCCAGACTCTTTAAGATGCGTCAAAGAAGATCTGACAAGTACACCTTTGAAAATTTCCAGTATGAAACAAAGGCACAAATAAATGTAGGTACAATCGGACCGTGAGTATCTAAATGAATTAACAGCATACCTAAGTTGGTACGTGTTACCAGGCTCCCAAACAAGTTCCTCTACGTCTCTACTTTCGGTTGATTCTATTAGACCCTTTTATTCAGGATGACGAATAGCTTAGGTGGTTAAATAAAGGAAGCATTATGTATGATATGAGAACGCTTTTTGTGTTCACTAGGGACCTTGTGAGCTGTAGATTTGGCACTGAGGAACTGGCCTGGTTTGCTAGGAGGATGGAGAGTGAGTGGAGAGAACTGATACCAGATGTTTCCAAGCCTTATCACCCACAGTTTGTGGTGGAAACACTCCCAAAGCACACAGAGGACCTCAAAGCAAGGATAAGCGCTGTTTTTGCTGCCTACACCCTGGCCCTGCAAATGCTGAGAACAGCAAACTCCACCAGTCTTGTCGCAAAGCTTTTATTCTACATGGTCCTGACAAAGCCAACAGGGACTTAACTGTGTAAGCATCAAAGCCTTACCATTTCAAATTATATCTTACAGCTGGGTGTGGGTGTTGCACACCTGTCATCCCAGCGTTCTGAAGGCAGAAGTAGAAGGATCACTCCCAACGTCGGGGCAAACTTGGGCTATTTGGTGAGTTCCAAGCCAGCCAAAACTACATAGTGAGACCTTATCCCAATCTAACAAAAATCAGATTTTACATGCGTTAGCATCATGTTCATTTAAGCAGTCTTTGAGAGAAATTGTAGAGAAGGTAGTTCATTAAAGATAGAAAAACAGTTAAGGCAGAATGACTTTATTTATTTTTATTACTTATTTCCTTGTTATACTTACTAAAAGCTGAATGAAAGAAAAATTGAAATAGAGTCTCACTCTGCAGCCCTGGCTGGCCTGAAACTTTCTGTGTAGACCAAGCTGATCTTGAACTCACAGAGGTGTGCCTATCTCTTCTACCTAAGGACTAGAATAAAAGGCCTGTGCCACCAGGTGAGGCTTAAATTAAGATTTTGAGGGCTGAGGATTTAATATAAAGATTGAATCCTTGCCAGGCTTGTTCAAGGCCCCTCATTCAATCCCCAGAACTACAATCAATCAATCAATCAATCAATCAATCAATAACCATAGCTTAATTCTAGTTTTAGTTGTGAATTCAGTTAGACATAAAATCATACTCGACTACAGTGTTTACGTTTGTGAAGGATAGTTTCTTGTTTGAAATCTGGGTAAATATACGTTATTTTGGCCTATTATTATACACAACACCCTCTCCTCTCTGAAGATATCTGCGGCTGGTTCAGTATGAGCTGGAAATAATCTGCACTTATCTGACGGTTTATTATGTAACGTAACTGCATTCATAAAGGGATAACAACAAAGAAGACCTTTTATGAAGTAACGTGAAGTAGGTGGATTAAGGAAAGCCATGCAAAGTCACCTGCAAGTTCAGGCATTTCAGTAAATGAGTAACGACTGTTTTCCCGACTCCCTCTTATGCTGCAAACACTAACAGTGTAACGACTGCTTTGAAGAAGATCTATGGAGTGGTTCTTGACCTTCCTGATGCTGAGACCCTTTAATACAATTCCTCATGTGGTGGTGACCCCCCCAACCATAAAATTATTTTTGTTGCTACTTCCCAACTTTATTTTTGCTACTGTTATGAACTGTAAGCCACTTATGTTTTCCAATGGCCTTAGGTGACCTCTGTGAAAACCACTATGAACAGGATTAAAACTGTCCGTATGAACGTAACAGAATCTCTCATCATGGCTATCCTAAGTTGTTGACAATAATCTCATATATCTGTTTTCAGTTATAATACCTGTATGATTTGAGAATCTTTTACTGTTCCAAGAAAATTGGGCACTAAATGATTGATAGAATCCCAAGCAGTCATACTAAAGCAATTTAATGATGATAAACAACTCAGAGTAGTAAATGCTAATAGCGATTGTAAAGGCAGTGATTACTCTAAATGTTGCATGTTTTTATCAGCTCCGGACAAAGGATGGACTTATTTGCCTTTGAATTTCCGACATAGTGTCTACAACATAATAGGTACTCAATAAATCCTTGCCCAAGGTGTAAGTTAATGGGCAGCAGTAGGCATTCTTTTAAAAATTCCTGCCACGTTAACAGTGTCCCACACTGCAGTGACTGCATGGCATCTGCATGGCATCACACATGACACCTTTCTCATGTTCCTCAAGCAAGTTTTAGAATTAAAATCATGTCACAAAGAGGTTGTACAGTCAGATGGCATCTAAGAGAGGATGTGAGTCCCTATATTTTGTAGACAAGAAAAGAGATTAAGAAAGGCAGAGAAACTTGTAAATTAACTAATCACATCGTTGATAGGAAAATTAAGACTAAACCCGCAGTGCCTGGATCCCAGGCCAGAGTTGCCTTTTAACGTATCTTGAGCCATTAACCTAATTGTTGATTACATTTTCTGGAGAATTCTTTTATGTTTCCCCATCCATTGAGCTACAGACACCCTAAAAATAATTACTTACCTGTATTGTTCCCTTGTTATTATAATATTTAGTATCTCATATAGATGATAACATGAATCAAATACCCAACAACCAAAGCCATCATTTCTACTATTAAGTTATCATCATTTATTATTTATTCCCTCACAAAATAGTTCAGTTTGTTATGATTTTAGATTGCCATATCCCATTTTTTATCCAAAATATTTATTAGTATATCAAAATAAAAACTTCTGATTTTATTTAGGAAAAAGAACCCAATTCTTAAATAAGGCTAACCAAGCTATCTCGGGAGTATTAATACTTATTTATTTTTTGTTTAAAAACAATTTCTTTAGATTTGATGTAAAGTTTACAATAAACCCTCCTTTTTGTTATTACTTCAGAAATCATGTAATGTGTATTACTTATTTTCATTTTTTTTTAACTTGTATGCTTTTAGCCTATAATGTTCTATTCTGGTCTCGTTTTCTTTAGAGCTAACCTCACTAAACCAAAAATCACATGTTCATTTTTTACGTCAACCTTTCTGACAGGAAGTACAGATAATGAACACAATAATTTAAGGCTTATGTCCCAATCAGTCACCAGCGGCACGTCGTGGCGTTTCATTTGCACACTAACCTATGATAATAGAAGTCTGGCACCCTTCCTGCTAATGACTAACCAGAGTGGCTGTTCCTGTTCCTTGAACGTCTCAGGAGAAGCTTCCAGCAGACTGGAATCCTGATCCCTAAAATGAATATGGGTAGGATTACCTGTCCCCCTTGGTGATACCTTCTAGAAACTTTACAACAGGCAATTCTTTATCCATTATGCTTTGTACCTTCCCACATTTACCTCAATGGCCTTTTAGTTTGCAACTGAAGTTGGAAAAATATTAATATAGTAAATTAAGTAAGACATGAGGTAGATGTTAAATTCAAACTGTAAAACATCAAATTATATATGTATATAACTGATTTATATTTAGTAATTATTAAAAATAGCATTTAAAACTTTTTGGAGACAGAGTTTCACTGTGTAGTCCTCGCTGTCCTGGAACTCATTGTGCAGACCATACTGGTTTCAGACTCCCAGTGATCCACCTGTATCTGCTTCATGAGTGCTGAAAATAAAGGCATGTACCACTATGCCTGGATATAAACAGTCTTCTGTATAAGTACAGAAAAGGGATAATGTTGCCTAGCTAGATTTAAAAAGCCCATAAACTAGTGGGAACTCACAATGCCATGAATGCAGTAACAAAACTGTTTGACAAGAACAAGGACGAGAAATCATAAAGGAATGGGTGTGTAGAAGGAGCTAGCCACTTGTTGGTTCCCAGCTGCCTGGATAGCTTAGACCCGAAATAATCACACAGAAACTGTATTCATTAAATCACTGCTTGGCCCATTAGCTCTATCTTCTTATTGTCTAACCCTTACATACTAATTTAACCCATTTCTATAAATCTGTTGCCACGTGGCTGTGGCTTACCGGGTAAAATTCCCAGCATCTATCGCCGGTGGCTTCATGGCTTCTCTCTGACTCTGCCTCACACAGTATAACATCTTGTAGCTAGTTACCTCACACAGTATAGCATCTTGTAGCTTGATTAGTTACCTGAAATTTTCATTTTTCTTTACAGCTAATTAATATCTCATTGTGTATATATGTCCGTTCATCACTTGAAAGACATTGATGAATTGAGTGGGGACGAAATCCACAGAGTGGGAGAGAATCTTTGCCAGCTATACATCTGAAATAAGATCAAGATCCAAGAATATATAAAGAACTCAAAACAGAGCCAAGAAAACAAATGGCCCAGTTAAAGATGGCTTAAGGTTCTGAACGGAGAGTTTGCAAGAGAATAACTCAAACTTGCTAAGAAGTGTCTTTAAACATGTTTAACATCGATAGGAACCAGGAAAATGCAAATTTAAAATACTTTGATATTTTATCTCAACTCAGAATGGCAAAGATCAAGAAAATAACTGACAACAAATATTGGTGAAGATGTGGGAAGAGGGAAAACCCATACTCACCGTGGACTTTACTGTGAAGAATTCTCACCCAGCTTAAATAGAGCTGTCGTAGCACCCAGCTGTACCACTCCTAGGCGTATGCCCAAACGACTCAACAGATACTTTCTTAGTGCCATTCATTTCTGATTAATTCACAACAGCTAGGAAAATGGAAACAAAAAACAAGCTTTTACAGGTTTTATTTTGTTTCCATAGAGTAAATCCTGAATTATGACTACCACAAATCCACTTAAAACTTCAAAGAGGTCTCCCTTTTTAGAATTTTATTTTCTTTAAAAAATTAGGTCCTTTCTTTTAAGTCTGTGTAGTTAAATATATGTAGCTTTTCTGTTTGTGGGTATAGTATGTATAATAGCTGTTCAAATACCACAGGATTCAAAAGCTTTCTATATTCTAAACAATCTAAAACTTAACCATAAAATACGACACAATATAATGAACTATCACTCAAAGAGGATCACAAACACAAAGAGGGCTAACATAGTATAGGCTGTTAGTTATTTGACTGTAAGATCTTAATGCTGAGGCCTCCACATACTTGAGTCATAAAGAACATGGGAAAACCTAGCTAGTACTCAGATGGAAGCTTCATCCCTACCGGCTAGCGCTCATAGTGCTGCAATGTGCTATGCTTGCGACTAGAGCAAAGCAACCCAATCACAGCCAGCTATGAACCCTGCAAATTGCATTAATGACTGGCCTAGCAAGACACGCCCACTGCTGGATGCAATGGGAGCACAAATTTTATGGGTGTAGTCAACCACTTTTTCATTAGATCTAAGTACAATAACTGTCAATAGAACCAAGAACTTGTCAGTGCAAAGGTCGGGGGCCCTAGTGGAAAATCTACTAGTATATTCTGCTAAAAGACATAGCATTAAAACGATTCCTAAAGACGTATTGCTATAGTGATAGGTCAGTGCACTGTTCATCTTTCAGCAGAGAAGCTTCTTGCAGTTGATAGCAATTAGCATAGAGACTCCAATTGGTCAACATGCAGAGAATAACAGACTACAGAGTGCTCCATTCTAAATGGTGCATCTATAGCACAAGGCTCAGGAATCATCACGGACAAGAGGGTGGGAAGATTGTAACAGCCAGGGGCAGTGGATGGCATTTGCCTGGCTGCAGCAGGACAGATGCACCTGTAAACTCGCAGCAATTGTGACAGGAGGACCTGAGCAAGCTCAAGCCAAACAGAACCCCAGCATGGGAGAGGGAATGTGGGTGTGAGGTCCCAACCCTAGCCAGGAAGCTCTTGCTATTTAATTGCTGCTGAGAGAGGAAAGGTCAGTTTTCTTTAAAAGCATGACACCTGGTTGACCTGTTCAAGCCCCACACCCAGAAGTAGTTGGCCAATACAGGTTGGACTCAATGGGGAAGGAGAGGCATGGAGTTTAAGTGGGGAGGGATCTTGGAGGAATTTGGGGAGGGAAATGAAAATGATTAAAATACATTGTATAAAATTCTCAAAAGATTAATAGAAACGTTATTTTGTAAAAGAATCTCTAGATCAAATGTTTGGCCAATATGCTTTGTTTTATTGGATTGGTAAAGATATTAAAAGTAAACATATTTCTCACAGTGATGTTATGAACAGAAATCAAATAAAGGGGAAGTTCTATATTGTCACGCACACAGTAATGCTAAATTAATTTTGGTTTTAATTTTTGTCCAATGGATTATAGCCTGACATACAATAAAGTTTTTATTGAACTGCTCAGCTTTATTACAATGTAAATTCCTGAGGTCCCAAGAAACCGTATAGTGTCATTATGTTTAATTTCTCGATACACAAATGGAAGCTTACATTTGCTATTACTGTGCATAATGGTTCCATCTTACTTTTGAACAATTACAGCACAATATTGCCATGCAGAATGGGAAAATTGATGGCAGCAACCTTGAAGGAGGTCCACAGCAAGCCCCCTCGACTCCTCCCAACACCCCAGATCCACGAAGCCCCCCAAATCCAGAGAACATTGCACCAGGTAACGAGCCACCTTCAAACGGAACAGGAAAATTTCTATGTATCTAAAAATACAACTCCTCGACCTCTCATTAAATGACATCTAAATGGTATAGCTTTTTTCATTAAATATATTTTGTTCATAAGTTTAAGACAAAAATAAAATTGGAGTTTAAAAGAATCGTGTGAAATATTTATAATAGTTATATATTCTTTCAGACAGTCCATGATATTTCTTTTTTAAATTTTTATTGATTTTGGATTTTGTGTGTGTGTATGAGAGAGTACATGTGTATGAATTGTGAGAGAGAGCATATGTGCACCTGTATAAGTGTGTATGAGTGTGTGTAAAATAGAGTGTGTTTGAATGTATGTGTGATAGTGTACATGTGTACATGCATGAGTGCCTATGAGTGTGTGTGTGAGTGTTTGAATGTATGTGTGAGAGAATGTGTGTATGAGTGTGTGTGTGTGTGTGTGTGTGAGAGAGAGAGAGAGAGAGAGAGAGAGAGAGAGAGAGAGAGAGAGAGAGAGAGAGAGAGATCTGCTGAGTGCATGTGTGCATGTGGAGGTCAGGACACAGCTCCCAGTAGTCAGCTTTTCCACTGGCTTCTGTGCTCTGAAAGGATTTATACGTGGTCTGGAAAATATAGACTTAGTTAGGTGTAAGGGGCCCATTACTTTAATCCCAGCACTCTGAAAGCTAAGGCAGAAGGTTTATGGCTTCCAGGCTAGTCTCAAAAGAAACAAATAATATCAACAATAACAACAAAACACATAAAGAAAAGGAACATAGTTTTTAATTTGTTTTAAAAACAAATCCCATTAAGTTAAAATGCATCATTTAGAAATGTTATGACCTTCTGAGAGAGATAGGAAAGATTATATTAGTTAATTGATAACTTTTCAAAATAACCTACAGCAAGTACTTTTTGTCTTCGAAAATTCAAATATTTCCTTAAAAGCATTATGCAAAGTAGGTTTTTTTTATTTATGGAATTGAACTGTGAAATGAGTAATAATATCTCTTGGGTTCAATAAAATGAATAAACAATTTAGGAAAAACACTGCAGGGGTTTTCCTCAGAGTAGTAATGAGCTATTTTTGAATGTAGGTGAGCCAACTCACTAATATTTAATCTTTAAAGAAAAGTATGCTGACTATCAATCACTGCTGAACTTGATAGTTTAGAAGCATCTGACTGATCACATTGAGAAAAGCCATAGCTAGACATACCAAATAACACCACAGAAGAATGAGTAAATACAATTAAACTGCACGATAGTCTAAGATTAATATGGTAACACAGTTCTTCAGTAGTTCCAAACAAAAGTTGTGGCAGAAGCAAGCTTTTGGGTCACAGTGGGCCGAATTCAACACCCGTTCTGTCCACTCATTCGTTTTTATTTTACTATTGCACTGTTAAAAAGAAAATTATTTATTTTGGTTTGATGTTTTTAAATCTTTAAAACAAACAAAACAAGGTAGGGTGAGAACTAAGTATGATGAGTATAAGTCTTTAAGATATAATGAGTTCATTTTTAAAATTTTATTTATTTAATTTTAAATTTTAAGTTAAAATACAATTATATTATTTCCTCCTTCCCTTTCCTCCCTCCAGCTCCTCCCATGTGCCCTTCCTCCAACCCCTTTTCACTCTCAAATTGATAGCCTTCTTTTAAAATTATTACATATATGTTATATATGTCTGCATATATATGTATATTGCCATTACATATATATAAAAATGAATAAATACCATCTGTTAAGTCTATTTTTGTTTGACTGCATATGGCTTCAGGGATGATTACTTTGTATTGGATGAACAAATGCGGAGGGGGAGGTCATTCTTGGGAGAGGCTAATTCTCCCTCTCTCAGTAACCATTAGTAGCCTATATCATCATCTTTGCATTATTGCTAATATTTAAACTTTTTTTCTTTTTCTTTTTTGTTTGTTTATTTTGTTTTTGCTTGAGACAGGGTTTCTCTGTTTAACTGTCTTGGATCTTGCTCTATAGACCAGGCTGGCCTCAAATTCTGAGATCTGCTTGCTTCTGCTTCCTGAGTGCTGGGATTAAAGGCGTGCCCCACCACAGCCTGGTTAAAATTTTTAGCTAGGTAATTAGAGTGTGCGTGTGAAGAACTTCATAACAATAAGGATACAAAAATAATAAATTTTTGAGTCTTATGTAAGAATAACAAAAAAGCACATTTAAAAATAATAGTTTTACTTAAATAAATGTAATATATAGTCAAGGGAAAATAACATGATTTGGAAAAGCAAATCATTAGAATAATAAGTGTTAGTTAGTACTAATGATGATTGATGGTGAAAATAATAATAGGAAGGTCTTTTCTAAGGTCCTTAAGCTTAGTAGAGTTTTTAAATGTTTCCAATTGGCTGCTTTCCAGTGGTTTATAGAAAGTGTCCGTCATAAACTTACCCCAGCAAGAGACACTAAATGCAGGACAGCATTAGGTGACATTTAGAAGCGGAGGGCACTTTGTTGATTCCCTTCTGCTCTGTTCCCAAAGGATACTCTGGACCCCTGAAGGAAATTCCTCCTGAAAGGTTTAACACAACGGCCGTTCCCAAGTACTACCAGTCACCCTGGGAGCAGGCCATTAGCGGCGACCCTGAGCTCCTGGAGGCTCTGTACCCGAAACTCTTCAAGCCCGAAGGAAAGGCAGAACTGCCAGATTACAGGAGCTTCAACAGGTAACTCAGTTATCCAGCGTGACATGGTGGATTTGAGAAACCAACTTTGATCTTAAAATAATCTAAGTACAAACACAGTGTCTAAATCTGAGTGGACACTCATTTATATTTATTTATTTATTTATTGCGCTATTACTGATACTCGGAAAGTTTTATCTGGTTAATTCACTGGGGTCTGTATGAAGAACTTCATAAGAAGAATGAAAAATTTAAATGTTCCCATTTACTTATTACTTATTGTTTATTTAAATTTCCCAATTTTGTTTGTGTGGTGGGAGGTCAGCTCGCATGCCACAGTGCACACGCAAAGGTCAGAGGAGAATCTCCAGGGGTCTGTTAGTCTTCTACCAAGTAAGTCTTAGCGATTGAACTCAGGTCATCAGAACGGCAGGGGCCTTTACCTGTGAAAGTTATAAAGATAGTCAAATATCTTTAAGACCAAAAATCTCAGAGAAAAGTAAAAGAAAATTTTAGAATCTAAACCCAATATTTGATGCCACTTTTTGGAGGGGAGAAGCGTTCACTGGTAAAACATACAAGGCTGAGGGGATGAGCCGAACTGAGCAGTTGGGAGAGTTGGACAAGCAGGAACGAATTAGGATCGTTCACGGAGAAGCCCTGCTGTATACTCCAGGCTCTCCGAAAGAAATCATTAGCACACTCCTTCGGAGTAAAGGCGAGCAGTAGACCAGCCTTCAACACACTCAACGTGGCTTCAGTCAGTGCCGTCAAGCTGGGCAAAGACCACCTCCTCGCAGTCACACAGCCGCAGTGACAAAAGTCGGTCCTTTTGGATGATACAATGTTAGACTCAAATCATGGTTATGATTGTTAAGTTTCTGTCAACTTTTTATTATGGTAAAACACATACTAAAAGTTGAACATCTTCAACCACTGTTTAAAAGATGTGTGTCTTTTATTTTATTTGGATGAGTGTTTTGCCTGGATGTTATGTGTACCACGTGTGCTCATGGTGCCCACGGAGGACAGGAAAAGACATGAGGTCCCCTGGAACTGGAGCTATGGATGGTGGCATGCCACCGTTTAAGTGCTGGGAGCCTAGAAACCTGCAAGAGCGGGGCATGCCCTTAACTGCTGAGCCATCTTTCCGAACCCTCGCTTTTCATCACGTTAAGGCACTGACCAGCAGAATTCACGACTCTCACAGTGTATGTAACTACCACTACCATCCCCAAGACACGTTTTCTTGTAAGACCAAAACTCACACGCATCCATCAGACAAGGATTTTTATTCCCTTCTTTCCTGGTCTCTGACAGCTGTCATTCTACTTTCGGTCCTTAGATTTTTACTGCTCTAAATACTTTTTATAGCCAGGCGGTGGTGGTGCACGCCTTTAATCCCAGCACTCGGGAGGCAGAGGCAGGCAGATCTTTGTGAGTTCGAGACCAGCCTGGTCTACAAGAGCTGGTTCCAGCGCAGGCTCCAAAGCCACAGAGAAACCCTGTCTTGAAAAAACAAACAAACAAAAAAAACTTTTTATAGGTGAAATCATATAGTATTTATCTTTGTAGATTGTCCTCTAGTTTAGAAATTATTTGGTGTTTATATTACTATAAAATTCAAATTACTGACTATTTCTAGGGGCAAGGAGGTTTATGATTGAATATATATGAATATATATATGTATATATGTGTGTATATATATATATAATTCTCTACGATAGTTCCTAATACATATAGCTAGTCTGTTAGTCTAAGATGGAGATATGTGTGTGTGTGTGTGTGTGTTATGGGAATTTTAAAATGTTTGTCTGAACATGTATATATTGAGAGCTAGAGATACTTTCACCTTAATAAATGGACTTGGTGACAGTGGACACAGCTGAAGAGAAGACTGTGCTATGACACAGGACGATGTTCCAGCTGGAAAACGGGGGTGAGGGAATTCCCACAGGAAGAAAAGCAGAGGCCAGATGGGCAGCACCCATGCCAGTCTGGGAGAACAAGACCCCAGGGAGGAGTGGCTGCAACATGGGCAGGATTTCTTCAAACTTGACAGAAACAAGACCTTTTCAAACTTGACAGAAGACACAGAACCCCAAGAAACATCATACAAGTTGAGAAGTGTGAGCAAGGCAGGAAATTCTAATGGGCCAGGATTAAAGTATTTCTTCAAAGAATTAAAAACAAGTTGATTTCCTAACTAAAATGATGGAAATCATGAAATAGCACCTAAAATCATGATATCACTACCAATTTATAATGCCTCATCATGGAAAGTATTCTTTAAATGTCAAAGTTAAATTTAAGAGTTATATACACGTTTTCAGACACAGATATTTTGTTGGCCCCTACTGGACAATAAGAGAAGAATAATAAACAAGGTTACCGTTATCCACAGATGGCGTGATTACGTCCACGAATATCCAAAAGGAGCTATAGACAACCACCAGAATTAGAAAGGAAATGTGTCAGGAGTAAAGACTACATCAGGAACAAATAGCTAGAAAATGAACTATTTTAATAATATTCATGGCCAAATAAGTGATTTGTGAGTGATTCTTTTGTGTGTCTTGTACTTCAATAAAATTTTTATTTTAAAACTCTCAGATAGGCAAAGTCACTCCAGTAATTATCTCTACCTGTAGAATTTCAGTGCGGCAAGGGCCCTTCATTGAGTTAATCAGAATATAGTACAGACATTTAAAAAGAGAAATTCAAATGATTTCCAGGTATAAAATGGGCATTGTAGGTTATTTTCTGAAGCCACTAGTGATTTTGAGAATATAATTTGACCAAGAATTTAGTTCATCAACTATTGTGCATACATGTTTCCAAAGTAAAATGCAGTAAGTGTTTTGCTCCAGTAACTTGGAATGAAGCTTCAAAGTATTTCCATGGACCGACAGCGCCTTGCAGGCAGTCTGCCACTCTGGCTGCTTCTGTACGTTCCTTCATGCCCGTGGAGAGGGTAACAGAACCCAAATCAACAGGATGTCCTCTCTGCGGTTGCAAAGGAAAGAAAAGAAAACTGTTTTTCAAACAGCAACCTCCGCTGGACCTGTGGTGGAAGCTCAGAAATGGACAATGGAACGGAACGGATACTGTCCTTTGCAAGGCTGGAAAACTACTCCCAGTTTCTTGGGAAAAATAAACTGCCATTGGTTAAAAAGAGAGAAGACAGGACACTAGAGTCGAACCACAGCCGTGGGCTGGGCGCTGGGGAGCTCTCCCTTTGAGATGTAATCCAGAAAATAATTTTAAAATGAGCAAATGTTATTTCTGGAATAGCTTTAAAATCACGTGACCTAATTCTGCGTACCTCAGAATGCTCGACTCCAGCCT
The DNA here is from genome assembly GCA_028555095.1 of Dicrostonyx torquatus. Taxonomy (NCBI): domain Eukaryota; kingdom Metazoa; phylum Chordata; class Mammalia; order Rodentia; family Cricetidae; genus Dicrostonyx; species Dicrostonyx torquatus. The sequence continues at coordinate 8,786,660 of JAQHUG010000019.1, read as the reverse complement.
CTTTCATCTACTGTATGTAGCCATGCTTGATTCAAGGGCTCTATTATTCCTACCTAGCCTCTCTCTCTCTCTGACTTCCTCCCCCCTCCCCATTGTCCCCTTTCCTCTCTTGGTGTTTTTACTGAGCCCAAGCCCTTGCACATGTTAGGCATGGACTCCACTACTGAGCTCTATCTCCAGTCTAAAATAATTAATAAATTGGTAAGGAGGCTCTGTGTTAGCTTACCAAGTCTTCCCGGTGAGTGAATTTAAATGGTGCTCCTCCTCCTCGCAATAAGTAACATGTTTTATTTTTCTTCGTGGCACTTCGCATTACCCCCTGTATGGTCAATCCACTCTCTTTCCATGAGTCTCCCTCTTTAACGCAGATGCCAGTGAAATGTACCACTTTGTCCTATTTTTACCATGACTTTAGAATTTATAATGGTACCTGAAACCTACTAGGCATTTATTAAACATCTATGTTAATAATGAATTGATCTTGTATAATGTGTGGGAAGCCCTGAATGTTAAGCAATTTATCTTAGAATATTGGTTCTCACCCTGTGGGTCATGACCCCTCTATGAGTCAAATGACCCACTCCCTCTTCCTCCCCTAGACAAGTAGATTCATCCACAACCCCCTTCAATGTGGTGACTCTTTCTGGCTTAGAGCCTCTTTCAAGAAAGTTACACTATCAATCATTGGCTCTGATCATGATCTCAACACTCTCTTATTCTTCTGGAAGCTTGAATGCCCTCAACACCAGCTCTCATTTGTTTTATCTGTTGTGTCTCTGCTTCCTGTACATTCTGGGAGACTTTTCCAACACAGTTCAGTACAGCATACCTTTACTACAGGAAGACAACTTGACTGGCTTCTAAAGGGATTACAGTTTCTTTGAGAGTAATGGCGATGCCTTCGGTTTCTTCTTACAGTCTTCTAGCACATTCTGAGAACAATGGATTTTCCTAATAATTTTCCTAATTGCTTTTTGGTATTCTCTTTTTTACTTATTTATTTTTTTATTTTTAAAACAATCTTATTTTGCATACCAATTCCAGTTCCCTCTCCCTCCCACCCTCGCACTTCCCCTACCTTCTCCCCATGTTCTTTGGTATTCTTAAGTGGATTAAGATAATATGTGGTAATGGAGGCATATGGTCTTACTAGAAAAAATATAGCTGAGTACTGAAAAGATGAAATGCTGAGGCTCTTCCTAGAAATATACACATTTTAAGCACTTGGCCAACAAGAACCCAATGATGGGAATGTAACTCAGGTGGAGGATGCTTACCAGATTGCACAAAGTCCTGAGTTTGACCCTGAGCACAATGAAACAAAAAGAAAACCCTGAATCCAACAAATAAGGAGAAGCCCATGTTACATCTGTGAATAAAGAAAATAGATTAAAAAATCAGAGCTCAACTTAAATTGATACAGGATCAATTTTAAGAACTTACTGTCATATTATTACAAAACAACAAACATTGCAGAGTTCAAAGAAAAATAAACATGGTGGACAGTGTCCAGGGACTGTTTCAAAACATGATTTTGTTTTTGAAATTTGACAAAATTCTCAAGTCAGTTTATAAAATTTCAAGTGTTTCTGAACTAATAATTTTATAATATTTTTAGAATTATTTTCCCTACTAAAGTAATAATATTTAAAAGACTATGACAAATTATATGGAAAGTTAAAAGCAACATAAAGTATTTCTGGGTCTGGCATTCTGTCTAAGTGGCTGTATATTTGTGAAGCATGTGTATGAGTTTAGATTCACACCCATCCCCCAAAAAACAAAACAAAATAAAAAAAAGTTCTCATACCACTTAAGAGATTTTGAACCAAAATGTGGCCATTAAGCTCTTCCATCTGCTGATCTCTGAGGCTGAATTAACACCAACCCCCAAATCAGTCAGAGATGAGATGGCTGAAGCTTGACGTGTTATTGGCTGCATGTAACTTTCCAGTTGAGCGCCCTCTACACGGCTTTTCTGAGGAACTGAGTGCAAATCTAGGTTGAAAAGAAGACCCTGCAGAGTCAGAAGAGTAACAAACAGTCAACAGCAGCTCCTGATGAGGAAGCTTCGCAGATGTTAAAAACCATGAACTGAGAAGACGTGAAGGGCGCTCAATAGAACGTCCCTTCTAGCAGACTGAAACAATTAGCAATCAAAATGGATGATTCACAGTTAGTAGTGCTCACTGTCCATACTAATGCTCTATTGTTCTTTAAGAGTAGACACAGAAAGTGTATGTAAGATATTCAAGAAAGAGCAGAGTGGTAGAGATGTAAAGAAAATTGGATCTGATTCATGTCTTTCAAACGCGTTCCCCATTACACTGGAAAGCATAACAGCTCTGCCCACTCCTGTTGGCTGGATGTCTGCAGGGGTCTTCTGGTAGAATGCAGTAGGCAAACATGTTGTAATAAAGTAACAACACACACCAGAGAGAATTCCAACCCTTTTGGAGTTGAGTAAGGTAACAAAAGACAAACTGCGGGGCAGTGGTGGTGCACTCAGGAGGCAGAGGCAAGCAGATCTCTGTGAGTCTGAGGCTAGCCTGGTCTACAGGGCGAGTTCCAGGACAGGCTTGAAAGCTACACAAAGAAACCCTGTCTAGAAAAACACAGATATAGATAGATAGATAGATAGATAGATAGATAGATAGATAGATAGATAGATAGAGGCAGATAAACTAACTAAATAAATAAAGGCAGATAAACCAAAACAAAAAACCAATGAAAAGTGGAAGGCAGAGACTGTGAAAACATGGTTTCGAGACAAGGAAGTCTTCAAGAAGTTTGAGTTTAAACTTAAGGAGTGTTTAGAATGTATTAGAACAAGGGAACTCCAGACAGAGAAAGAAAAAAAAATGGTGAGTAGAGTCGACATGATGGAGAGCATAGCAGGAAGGGCAATCGGTTTCCTACTTGGCAGAAACAAAGGATACATGAAAGTGAACAGGACACACAGTGTGACTGTCCTCTTGCTGGGATGTCCAAGTCAGGCTCCCACCCACACACCCATCAAAAACCTCTCAACTTTGCACCTGCTAGTTGCTAAAACCCTAAACCTGTGAGTTGTTCTTCATGTTCCCATTGCCTCTATATTTTTTATCCGACTTAGGAGAAAATGCTGTCAGTCTGCCTCCAAAACAGACCTTGAAACCACATGGTCTCCCATCTTCACAGATAATACCTAGAACACAAACTGTAATTTCTCATGGGTTGCCTCTCTTGACCTTTGATAATCTGTTCACAAGGCAATTAGAATTCTCTTTACAAAGTCATATTGCTCCCCTCCACTGGTTTCCCGTTACACTCACAGGAAAACCACTTTTTAAAAAGATTTAGTCGTGTGTGTATGTGTGTGTGTGTGTGTGTGTGTGTGTGTGTGTGTGTGTGTGTGTGTCTTTGACTCTTCTCTGTGGTGGACATGCTGTTACACATTAGCCAAATTCTAATGGCTAACCTCTTGTCCTCAGAAGGTAATTTAAATGTCATTTTTCCCCAGAGAAATGTGTGAATTATGACCTATCTCCCTGCCCTTTCCCCCCTCCAAACCCTCCCACAAATTCATGGCCTCTTTTGCACAAATTTTGAAATTTCTAAAATGAAGATAGAAACATACACAAGACATATTTCTCACCTACAAAGAGTTTGGAGTTCACAGATGACCCTAAACAGATGATAATCTTAAAAACATACATGAACAGTACAATCTACCATGCCTTACCATGCCATACCACACGGTTAATAGAAACAACCTCTACCCCAGGAATCTAATGAAGGGAGTGTTGGCAGGGATGGTCAGAGGGAAGATAGAGCTGAAATGCCACAGACAGCAAAGGCACAGAGGCTTTTGGTTGTAATGATTCAGGAAGCAGATTTGTTCAAAGATAAGAGTCCATACAAAGGGTCTTTGCAGCAATTTGTCCTTTATCTGTTTTCCTATCAACATACGGACCTTCAATGTAATCGCTTGGTTTCAGGACCTCAAAATGAAAAATATCAGTTGGAGTCCATAAAATTACAAAATTGCTGCATTTTTATGACAAATAAAATTGAATATTAATCATGATTTGCTTTTCTTTTGACCCCCACAGAGTTGCCACTCCATTTGGAGGTTTTGAGAAAGCATCAAAAATGGTTAAATTCAAAGTTCCAGATTTTGAACTCCTACTGCTAACAGATCCCAGGTTCATGGCCTTTGCCAGTCCTCTTTCAGGCAGACGGTCCTTTAACAGGACTCCAAAAGGATGGATATCTGAGAATATTCCTGTAGTGATAACAACTGAACCTACAGAAGACACTGCTGTGCCAGAATCAGACGACCTGTGACAGGGAAGCTGGACACGCCTCGGGAAGCTCTGCATATAGAAGCTGCTGCTATCCTACTTGCCGGCAAAGCCATTTAAGTTATTCATTACTAAAGTCAATGGCAGTTAAGAAAATTTCATTTCGTGGCATTTAATTTGAATTGAACAATTAAATTCTTATTTAAAAATCTTTTAAGTCACTTGTATTTCTTCATAACTTTATTTTCATATCCAATTTTGTTTTCCATACTCTAGTCTTTTCATTGTGAAGGCTCAGGTGGAAAAGTAACAAAAGTTTCCTTTGTTTCAATGAGTTATTCCAGAAAACTTACACCGGCTTTAGAATCAGTGTGTACAGTGAGATATGTGGGGTCACTCAAAATTTTATGAGGGGTGAGAGTTGTGTGAGATGCTCTACAGACTTCAGTTATTGCTGAAGATGAGGTTAGGTACTTCCTGTTTGGTACCACGGCAGCATAACACATTTGGATAGGTGCTCTCTTTAGCTGTGAGTAGAACTATAAATGCCTATGTGTTTTTTACTTGTTTTAAATTGTTAACGTATTTGAGTTAGAATGGGTTATTGAATTTGTCTAGTATTGTTAAGACTAGGAGGTGATGGTCCAGGGAACAGAGCCTAATACCACTGGAGCTTTAAAGACTGATGTATCCTTAGAATCCAAGTTCCCAAATCTCAGTTCTATTGCTTGACTTTGTTTGGACCACCAGCTCCCAAATATTGGCTTGAAGACTTCTTATTAATTATGAATGCTTGACTTTAGGCTTGTTCCCAACTAACTCGTAGAACTTAAATCAACCCATTTATGTCAATCTATGTTCCGCCACATGGCTAGTTACCTCTGCTCCGTGCTGTGCATCCCACTTCCTTGGTGTCTGGATGGTGAATTCTACTTCTCAGAGTTCCCATCTCTTCCCACAAGTCCCACTTATCTTCCCCTGCCTAGCTATTGGCCATTCAGCTTTTTATTAAACAATCAAAAGGTGCCTTGGCAGAGACACATCTTCACAGTGTACAAAAAAATTAACCCACAACACAACACAATGTATTGATTAGGCGTATATTTACACATAAATTTTAGAAGAGTAACAACATACATTAAATATCTGAGCAATTGTATAAAATTTGGATTAGCAACTTTCTTTTAAATTGGCCAACTAATTTATAGTCAAATTCAAATCAAATACCAGCAAATTACATACAATAAAATATAATGAAGAGTACAAAAGCTTCTTAAAGCAATGTAGCACATATCCACCATAAGATTAAGAACATATCTCAAAATATGAATGAGAAAGTGTGCAATATGGAACTTGTTAGAATTGTATAGACAGCAATTTCTTCCCATTTTAACTTGTTTAAGATGTCTATGAGTGATGGGGATATAGAACACTTATTCACAGATATGAATTACTGAGTTTAAGCAAGTACTGAAAAAATAATAATTTACATAGAGTAATAACAGTCACTGATTTAGGGGACATTGATGGGTATTGGTGTTCACATCTGTAATTCCAGGCTGAGGAAGCATAGTAAAACACCTTACAAAAAAAAAAGAAAGAAAATAGAAAAGAAAAACAGAAAAAAGAAAGAAGAGGAAAAAGCTCTATAGCTTTGCAGCAGCTAACGAAGAACAGCTCACTAGTAGAAAACTCTGCCATGCTAAGTTTAGACAGGAAGGTAAAGGGATAATAGTGAAAACATCAAGCAGCCAAATTATTGCATATATCCACAAACGCCCCCATGCGCAGATAGTGTAGGAATTGGTGATTTCATCATCTCCTGCACCTACAGAGAAAAAGAAAAATTGTCTCACTATGTAGACCAGGCTGGCTTCAAACTCAAGAAACCTACCTGCCTCTGCCTCTCAAAGGCTTCAGTTAAAGGTGTGCCTCACCACACCCAGGGAGAAAAAAATTTCAATGCTAATAAAATACACTCTCTAGAAATAATGTCAAAATATTGTGTGTGTGTATATATATATATATATATATACAGTGACTACTGTAGAGAATATGAATAATGTAAAGTGTATTTGAAGTAATATTTATTTATAACTTTTGGTATTTACTCATTTGAAAATAACAACATTGCCATCTATAGTAATTATCAGGATTCTACCAGACCGTACTTTGTTCTCCATAATCTTAAAAATTGAGTCATATTCTCTTATGTATTTTGTGTATTTATGTATCTTATTGTCATATTTAATCAATACTTTAAGGAAATTCAAATTTTATGTCCCAATTTCTAATTTATATGATTAGACTTTTTCTCCACCCCTGAAAGTACAGCAATTAAATGTGTCAGTTATGAAATAGTATTCCTCAATACTGTGAAGCCTTTCAAACAGGAGTAGCTCAGATGATTTCTTCAGATTATGTGGAAAATGCAGAAATAACCCTCTGTTTACTAATATGCTTCGCCCATTCCTGGAAATGTCTATGAACTCATGCTCAGCTGAGCCAAAATTTCACTCTGGTTGCTATGCAGTTTAAAATTCAAAAGGAATTCTGAATGGGTTTTTCATTGACCTGAAAAACAACTAAATCTTTCAGAGTCCAGAGAAAAATAATGGTCTCTTTAGAAGAGCGGAAGAACTGTGGTATTTTTCCACAGAATTTGTAAACGTGCAAGATGGAGAATATTAAAAAATGTCAGAAGAAAAAGCAAAAGGATGAAAATAACATCTGTTGATGAGCTGCTGGACATCAGACTGTATACATTGCTTCATAAAAAAAATTATGTGTTTTAGTAACTATTCTGTGTGGCAGGTATTATATATAAGTGATCTCAACTTCATAAGAAATAACCATTGGATAGCTAATATGACCTCTTACTGAGCCTTACGCATAAGGGATAGAATTGGGTGCCTCCAGCCCTAAAACATATACTCTAAGAACACATGCTTGTTACTTCTTTCAGAGAAAAACGCAGACTATTTTATTATATTTAGGTAAATAATTATGTTTTGTTAGAGTTAAGCAAATACTATTTCATCTTTATTGTTTCATTGCTTTTAGACAAATAGGATGCTCAAATAATTTTATGTCATTTTCTTTAGATAAGTACTTTTTAAAACTTCTCATTATTTTAATTTTGGCCTATTTACTGAAAAAAATGACTAAATTTTGTGTTCAAAGACACACTATCAGGAGCTAAACTTCCAGGCTGTGTTGAAAGTTGAGCTATTAAAACAAGCAATTACATATTAAGTTTAAAATAGAAAAACCACAAAGATTTTCCAGGATAAACCTGCTCATCTCTGTCCAGTATAATTCATTCCCTCTGGGTCTGTGTGCTCTCCCTTTTCATTCTGCTCTAAGGGAAGAAGAAAAAATGAGGAAAGAAATAAGAAATAGTCTAAAAGAAGTCATCCATTGTAGCAATATGACAGAATTATTCTGTCAAAAGAAAAATTTTAGATGAAACTCTAAGTTTTCATTACATTGTTCAATTGAATTTGGTGTTATGAATTACACCACCTATTTTCTTTGCCAGTTTCCTTTTCTTCGTTAAGCTGACCAACTGCCACCAGTCCTTAGACCATAGCTAGAATTGATTAATAACTGTCTGGTCAATCAACAGACAATCCTTAGGTTTTAATGGCAAACTTCCACTAATCATTTTTCTTAGTTAGTATTTTCTTATTTCAATGTGTTCTTAAATGTTCGAGAATTTCATACAAAGTACTTTGCTTAGATTCATCATCCCAGATCCTTCCTTACCTTCTTATCCACACAACTTCATGTTCTCTCTCCCTCCATCCTTCCCAGCCTTTTATTTATTTATCTATCTCTATCTATCTATCTATAATTTATCTATCTACTATCTGTCTGTCTATCTATCTATCTATCTCCATTCATCCACCATCCATCTATATCTATCTACCTATCTGTTTATCTGTCTGTCTGTCTATCTTCATCCAGTAGGTGTTAACTACTCCTTGGTGTGGGCCTGCCCTGGAGTGTGGTTGACCAGGTGTCATGCTATTAAAGAAAACTGACTTTTCCTCATGCAGCAGCAATCAAATGCCAAGACCTCCTTAACTAGGATTGGGACCATGCCCACCTCCCCTCTCCCATGCTGGAATTTTGTCTAGCATGAACTCACAATTTCTGAGTTCATATGTGAATCTGTCCTGCTGTGTCTGGAAAGCACCGCTTCTTTGCAGTCATCCACCACCCCTGGCTGTTACAATCCCTTCACCACCTCATCCACGATGATCTCTGAGCCTTGAGAGGAGGGTTGCAGCAAGTCTTTCTCTGTCCTGCCAGCTCCCAAATAACATCATGGAGACTTATTATTCATTATGAAAGTTTGGCCTTAACTTAGGCTTGTTCCACTAACTCTTATAACTCAATCCATTTATTTTAATGTACAGTTTGTCACATGGATCATTACCTCGTCTCTTCTACAGCTCATGCTGCTTTCTCCATGTCTGGCTGGCGACTCTGCCTTTCTTCTTCCCTGAGTCCTCTTCTGTTCCCAGAAGTCCCGCCTAACCTCTTCCTGCCTCGCTCTTGACCATTCAACTCTTTATTAAACCAATCACAGTGATACATATTTACCCAGTGTAAAGGAATATCCTAAAACAGAAGGTTGTGATATATATATATATATATACATACATACATACATACATACATACATACATACATACATACTATGTGGGGCTGAGCAGTCTAAAGTCCTTTATGCTCTGCATGTTGGTTGTGATTTTCTGTGTTAATTGCCATCTACTACAAGAAGAAGCTTCTCCGATGAGGACTGAGCAGTGTACTGGTCTAATAGCAATAAGTCATTAAGGGTCACTTTAATGCCATGTCTTTCAGCAGAATGATAAAAGTAGGTTTCCCCCCAGGACTTATGCCCTATCAAGCCACAGATTCTCCGTTCCATTGGCAGTGTTAGAGGTGAGTCCCATCTCTTTGAATGAGCCTTAAATCCAACAGACTCTCATAACAGCTGTGCCTCCATTGCACCGGTGGGCATATCTCTCCAGGCAGGTTGTTATTGTAGCTTACAAGCTTCACGGCTGGGTGAGATCATTGATTACTTTTCTCCAGTCTCATGCTTAGCACCTTTCATCACTATGAAAGCTAGCTAGAAGGGACGAAGCGTCCAGTTGAGTACCAGCTAGATTTCTTCATGTTCTATGTATGATTCAAGGATGTGGTGTCTTCGGCAATATGATCTTACTGACACATTTGGAGGGGTAATCAAAAGCATTGGCAATAGCCTGTTAATGTTTGGGGGAAATTATGGGATTTCATTGGTAAGAAATTCAGAACGTGAAAGATCTGCAGCTCCGCTGCCCAAAGGAATCTAACACGGGCCACTGGATGCAACAAGCAAGAGGCACTTTATTGGATTAGTACACAGGCCTGCGGATGGACAGACAGCAGCAGCCTCAGCAGAAGCTCTGGGTATCTGACCATACCGGGCATTGTTACAAACAGCTTTTATAGGCAAAAACCACAAAATTAACATAAGGGGTACAAATACTATGTTGATTGGTCCAAATCATTAGACCAGGGTTACAGACAGGGCCTAAATTAACATAGTCCAACCTACTCTAGGAAAAACAACAGGTGAGAGCAAAACATGTTTTCCTCCTCAGCCTGAACAACAGGAACCAGGGTTTAAGAAACTGACAAACTTGTTCTTCACATTCAGCGTTTTTCTCTTCTCAGTATCTTTCCATAGGGTAGTATCTTGGTTGGGGGTCTCATATTAATATTAACTCCATCTCTAATATGCTCCCATATCCCAGAATGTCCAGATCATTTATTAAACAGTTATCCCTTTTGCAGAAACCTAGGTCATTACTTGTCCCTGAGAGTTATGGCACTCAGTAAAAGAATCTTTCAATAAAAGATTCTCTTTTCAGCAACCTGCCAGCTTCACCTGGACCTGTTCTTAATTTTAACCTTGTGGCCAGTAGAAACAGTGTCCATAAGGGGCTAACATAAATTTTTGGGGCTGTGATCTTTCAAAAGAAGCCATCCACCTTAGGACAAGGGACTTTATTTGGTAGTATATGTTGTCTAGCTGGGGTACTGTCCCCCATTATAAGGTAACTATATTTAAACTCCACATATCTAAAATAGATTTCCATATGTTTTTTTTAAAAAAAAACATTTATTATTAATCATCTGTCCCCATACTCCCTCTTCTAGCCCACACTCCCAACACCTACCCCATTTTATATCATTGCCTTTTCTTCTTTATATTCCTATACTCTATGTCCCCTTCCTTGAAATAGTCCTTCTTCCCCCACTAGAAGTTCTTCCCTTACTCCTTACTAGTTTGCTAATCTCTGTGGGTATTAGAAAAGCTACTTATCTAAAGTTTAAAAGCTAATATTCACATATGAGAGAAAATATTTGATGTTTATTTTTTTGGGGGGTCAGGGTTACCGTACTCAGGACAACTGTTTACAATTACATTCATTAGCCTACAAATTTCATTTTTCTTAACATTGAATGATAATCTATTGCATAAAAATACCACATTTTCACTATCCGCTCATCAGCTCGTGGACATCTAGGCTGTTCCCATTTCCTGGCCCTGATGAATGGATTAGCTTTGACTATGAATGAGCACGTATCTCTGTAGTAAGGTCCTTTGGGTATATACCTAAGAGTGATATAGCTGGTACTTGCAGATCTATTTCCAGCTCTTTGAGAAACCTCCACACTGATTTCCACAGGGTTGCTCTAGTTTGCATTCCCTCTGGTTCTTCTCAGCTCTGAAATCAACATGTTAAAGGACTTAGCAATCAAGCATGTTAGTCAAAATAACCATCAACTGCATTCAGGTTTTGTATTAAGGTTTTAAATTAAGGTTTTATGCTTTCTATCTAGATCTATTTATAAAAAGTTTAGTAGCCTGGAAACTGAGGGAGCCGATGAGATGTCCAAATGTGAGCACAATTGCCCAGTCTTGAATACGCAAAGAACATCTTGAACTTTTCAGTCCAGGGCACAGTTCTACCAGCAGACTTACTCATTCTGGAATTTCCTCACTCCGCTGCTTTTGTAAGATCAAAGTTACATGACATCATTGCAGTTCTTCAGCTGTGACTCCTCTTTCTGAAGCTTAGTAAAGTATGGCTTTGAATAACTCTTTTCTTATGAATGAGAAATGCTTTTGTTGGTGTTGTCCTTCTGAAGACAGAAAGGCACCTTGCTTTCTTTGAGAGGTGGAATGTAGGCTTCTGGCAACCCAGCAAGTGAAGGGAATCCATTCCAACCTAAGTGACCAAACACACTTTGCAAGTATTCAGAAGACTTGCTTTAAAACTACAGCATTTCTTTAAAACTTAAGCAACAAAATTAAAAACTAAAAATTGTGTAAAGTTTTCAGTGGCTAAAATGAGATGTTCCTAGATTTTAAAAGCATGTATTCTTATTTGGATTCTTATGATACATGACATACAAATTTATCCAGACTTCTCATTGCAATGTAATTTTAAAAAGAAAATTAAGTACATGGGACAAAGGGCAATTGAGAAAACTACTTTTAAGAGTTTATAGAACTGGAATGGTCACTCATACCTATAATCCTAGCATTATAGAGGCTGAAGCAAGAATATCGGAAGTTGAAGGCTATCTTTGGCCATAGTGAATTGGAAGTCAGACTGAGCTACAGGAGACCCTCTTTCAGTAAAACATACAGACATACAAATGAGTTCGTAGCTCAAATCTAAATAAGAATATGAAGCTCACTTAGTAGTTTCAATTTCAAGACGATTTCAATAGTAAATTGGGAAATGTTCTAGGAAATATCACTGGAAAAGTCAGGAGGGAAAAAAAAAGAAAAGTTCAATGCCATTCTATATTTCCAAAGTGTGTGTGTGTGTGTGTGTGTGTGTGTGTGTGTGTGTGTGTGAGAGAGAGAGAGAGAGAGAGAGAGAGAGAGCATGCATGCATACGCACCCACACGTGTGGGCATCAAAGGACAACTTTTGGGAATTAACATAGAAACTACTCCCTTACTAGCAAATTAAACATGAAGGAAGTAGAAGGTTGCACCACAATGAAGTAGGATGAAAAGAAATGCAGTTTTATCTGTAAATGGCAATTCCTGCTACCTTATGGCATCTGCAGCTTTTCCCTCATCCTTTTTAATGCAACTGTATTCCATGTATACATTAGCTTGATAGGAACTGCCACATAGTTAGGCACTCTCATTATATTCTCTTCATCACTCACAAATAATATATAAAGCTGTTGTGCTTAAAACTGTCATATTTAGAGTAGGAAGTTTACACGCTGGTCTATCACAACCCAGTGAAGCAATACACTATGTGGTTTAGATGATATTTGCTTCTCAGACTGTTCCTGACAACACTTGAAAGGTCCACATCAACTTTTGTCTCCTTCCTCTGCTGCTTTTCTTTTTACTGGACTTGTTACAGAATGTCATTGGTAGGTTCTTTTAGAAGTTGATGCCAAGATAGAATGCAATTTTCTTAGGAGTAATGTCTACATGACAGAAAATTTATGAACCACAGAGAAATAAGACCAAAAATTTAATATTAGTGTAGCTAGAAGTTTCTGTCCCACCTGGTCCTGCAGCCATTCAGTCCCAAAGAAACACACAGAGGCTTATATTAATTATAAACTGTTTGGCCAATGGCTCAGGCTTATTATTAACTGTCTCTTACAACTTAAGTTAACCCATAATTCTTATCTATGTTTAGCCACCTGGCTTGGTACCTTTTTTATCAGTGAGGCATTCTCATCTTGCTTCCTCTGCATCTGGGTGATGACTGTAAACTGAATCTTTCCTCTTCCCAGAATTCTTCTAGTCTGGTCACCTTGCCTATACTTCCTGCCTGACTACTCACCAATCAGGATTTTATAAAACCAATATGAGTAACAAAACTTTAGAGGGACAAGAGCATTATCCCACAGCACATTAGTAAAATATGGAGCCAGAGGTTAAAGTCCATTTTTTATAACACTGGGAAGTTTCAATTTTATCAATAAAATCAGTAATAAGATGATATCAAAGTTCTATGGCTTTGATGTGATTTTGTGGCCTCATATAGGCTCAAATGTTGGAATTTTGGTCCCCACTGTGTTGTTGTTAAGATGCTAATCAGAGGGTGATAAGAACTTTAATAATTACTCCTTGAAAAGGGATTAATGTAGTTTTCATAAGACATTAGTTCCAGAGAAAGCAGACTGTACAAAAGGGTCCTGAATCTCTATGGCTTCTGGTCATGTGATCTCTTTTGAATCTGCTCCAATAATTATTATGGCAACCAAACCAGGGGATGAATGGAAAGGACTGACTGATTTTTACCTTTGGCTCCCTAGATTGTAAGGTAAACAGACATTTCTCCACTATAAAGTATCTAAACTCAAATATATATAATATTTTGTTATACAAATAGAAAATAGATTAATATATGAGCCACAATGAATATTTTTCTAACTAGATAAGAATAAATTTCTATTTTGTATAATAAAAAAGAGTTAACATTGCTTTGGTTAATAAAAAAGATATCTGTTGATCCTTGTCTGTCAAACTATTATGTTTTGAAAAGAAGTCTAGATCTTAATTTGTTTGGTTATGATTACCTCTTTTAAAATGATATAGAATAGAATAGCAGAAAAACTCTCTAATAGTCAAAATATTAGCCCATGAAATTCTGGGCTCATTTTTAAGCATGTTTGTGTGTAGAGTCACAAACGCACCACTCCACATACTCTAGGTTGTAGTGTAAAAAATCTGAAATCTGCTAAAAGTTTGTGATGGTTTGAATGAAGATGGCCCCATAGGCCCATAGGAAGTGGCACTATTAGCAGGTGTGACCTTGTTGGAGTATATGTAGCTCTGTGGGGGAAGTGTGTCACTAGGTGTGGTCTTTGAGTTTTCTGATGCTCAAGTCAAGCCCAGTATCACTGGTTCCTGCTTCCTGATGATTCTCATGTAGATCTTCCAGCTTTTCTAACAACATGTCTGGATGTGTGCGTCATGCTTTCTACCATTGTCATAATGGACTAAACCTCCAAACCCAATTAAATGATTTCCTTTATAAGAGTTGCTGTGGTCCTGGTGCCTCAGCTCTTGGAATTTTGGATGCCAATTTTGTTTTTAATAACTTAATAGTGTCTATTTCATTAAAATCATTCTAATTTGATAATTAACAACATAAAGGAATTTGACCCAGACTTGGTAAAAGGTAATTTGAAATATTAGCAGAAGAGAAATCTATAGAAAGTTATTTATTTAATCAGAAAACTTTGATTTTGAAATATACAATATGTCCAGAGATATTATTTTTGAGGGGCTGGCCGGTGTTTCTCTTCAGTATATTTCAGGTTTAGGGCTGGTTTCACAAGAAGAAAAGTTTCAAGAATACAAGCAGTTAAGATTTAGAGATAGCTGAGTGTGTGGTTTAAGCCTTTAATCCCAACACTGTGAACCCTGATGCAGCAGACCTCTCTCTCTTTGTGTTTGAGGCCACCCTAGTCTACATAGTGAGTTCTGGAAGAGAAACCCTGTCTCAAAAACAAATCAAAATCCAAAAAACCAGAATCAAAATAAATAAATAATAATAAATTCAGTCCTCTGAATTTCTGCTATTAGAAATATTTATAATTCTCTGAAATGTCTATTACTGAATATTTTCCGACAATTTTATTCCTCCTCCTCACCTTTTTTTTGGCCCTGTGAAGTGAATTTCAACAAGGAAGTTCAACTTGGAAACAGCGGTGTCCTGAATATTTTGGTCATCTTTACAAAGAAGTACACTCTCCAGGGCAACTTCCTTTATATCCCAGCCAATGTGCCCTGAGCAAAGGACGCTGTGCTACTTTTCTATTGTGTTTTTTAAAAAATGTTTTGAAATAAATCACTCCAAGCTGCACACACGTTCATGTGTTTGTGTGCCCACTCCCACCTGTGCACATGTATGTACCTGTAACTGTGCTTGGCACTGAGGCTTCTGTGTGGTTTTTATAGGTTACCAAAGGGTAGGGAAATGTTTGATCAATCTCCAAATATCATGGTATTTTGAATGTTAACGTTTATTTTTATAAATTAAAAATTTAACTAAAATATAATTACACCTCTTACCCCCCCCCTTTTTTTTTTACCATTTTCCAACCCTCCCCATATGTCCCTTACTCCTTTTCTAATTGATGGCCTCTTTTCCTTTATTATTGTTATATATACATTAATAATAGATTATATTTTTATATATACATAGCCTGCCAAGTCTGTTTAGTATAGCATGTGTTTATATGATTTTAGTTCTTGCCATTTTGCATAGAATAACCAATTATGGAGTTCATCCCAGGGAAAACTGACTCCCTCTCTCCTCTTAGCAGTCATTGGTGCCTGAAGTTCTTTGTCTTGCAGTAGGGTCCTGTGAGCTTCCTCCCTCTCACGTTAGCAGGTCTGTGTGTGGTGTCCTTGTTGGATCTTGTTTAGGCAGCCATCCTATTGAGGTAACTTCTCTGTCATTTCTAGGAGATACAATCTCATCTTACAATCTTTCTGCCCCTTCTTCCTTGATGTGCTCTGAGCATAGGCACAGGAGTTGTGATGTAGATGCATCAATTAGGGCTCAACACCCATGATCAATTGATGTCTATATTTTGATCAATTGTGTGTTCCTATACTGGTCTCTATCTGCTACATAGGGAAGCTTCTTTGATGAGGGGTGAGAGGTACACTCACCCGTGGGTATAAGGATAAGACTTCAGAGCAGTTAAGATTTATGCTGGTTAAATACATTGGCAGCAGTAGGTTCTCCTCCATGATTCATGACATCATTAGCTCCATGTAGGTGGCTAGGTTTCCCTTACCAGGCATGAGTTCCCTCTTGTTGAATAGACCTTCGGTTTCATTAGAGCACTGTTAGTTATTGCCAAGATCTGAGTATCTCTACTTTACTGTTAGGGATATCTTGCCACCAGTATGGCAGCTTTGTGGTTCACAGGAGTCAGCTAGGTAGACTGCTGATTGCTTCCTTCCTTGGCAGCTCACAAAGCATCTTCATGTAGTACAAAAGCTAGAGCTTAGGAAGGAGGGCTTTTAGGTCAGATCCAGCTAGAATCTTCGGAGTCCCATAGCCTTCAGCACTGTTCTTCTCTTCGACACTGAAGATAAAAGATACTACAAATTTTGGTGATACAAAAATCTGGGAAGAAGAAGCTGGCCATGAGGGTGTGCACCTGTAACCCCAGCATCTGGAAGGTAGAGGCAGCAAGATCAAGATTTCAAGCCCATTTTCTACTACATAGCTCGGAGGACAGTAAGCTACATATAACAAATGAAAACAAGCAAACAAACAAATGGAAACAAGCAAACAAACACCCTAAAACTAAATATAGACAGAATGTGAATCCTTTTTATAAGTTATGGAATAAAACTTGAAAATCTAGTAAGATGTTGTGTTCTGAGTCCACATAACACTTACAGTCTGTGAAGGACCTGAGGGTATTATGATCTGAGAAGCTCAGTTTCACAAAAATTTATTTAAGAAATCAAATAAAAATTAAATCAAATAAAAAATTTTGAATATAAACTTACATTGGATAGCAAAACATAATTACAAAGTATTTCAAACAACCCTAGTTGAGCTGTTCTGATTTAAAAACCCCGTGGTGTGAGACAATGGAAAAACCTACTGCAAACTGCAATCAGAACCCCCTGCAAAATCTAGTTTTATTTTTGGGTAGCCCATTTTTCTCAGAAGTTGAAAACAAAAGTATATTATGAATCGAGTCACATGGGCACATGAAGCTTGGTTCTGCGTTTGCCAGGAACATGTTGATAAGGAGACTATCGGAGAATATGGATAAGAACCTCATAATGTGCAAACGTCCTTAGACGAAGATCCACTTCGTGGGTGAGGTGCACTTTAGATAAAGACAGGAAGATGTTTCTCTACTATGTATCATTTAAATACATTAACCACTTTTGGTTTTCAAAGGCAAACTGAAGTCGAAGGTAGCAGCTCATGCATGTGTCTGTGCTGCTTTGGTTGTTCTTGAACTTTCCTTTCTACTTTATGTTAATATTTGAGCAATAATTTATATGCTCTACTCGAATTCACTTCAAGTATTTTGTAGAATACGGTGAAGTATAACAAATATAAAAAATGAATTAGTTCGCTTTTCACTAGGCCTTCAAAAACTGAGAGATTATTTTTAGCTTGAGAGCACAAGAGGTATTTTCAACATTAAGCAGAGTCTTAAGAGAAATTGAAGATAAAATTCCATTGCTGTAAAGGACAAAATTTAGGGCAGTAGGTGCAAATTACTGGGAGGTGGATTTCATTTCATTGTGATAGACACATTTTAAGAGTTAGAAAGTCATAAAAAGGAAATAATAGGTTACCTTCCCTCAATTGGAAGGGAACAAATTCTTATATGAATGAGAGTCTGGACAAGGGCATATTGCTGGAACATAGCACACAGCTTCTTGTAGTATTACACTATCACATATTACACAGTACTGGTAATCAAAACAGCACCACTAATGGCCATAATAATACAGCGCAGTGCTGAGTAGTTGTTTTTATCTAGAGCATTATCAAATGACGTTATATTTGTTACGTCTCATCCCGGTTTTTACAGATAAGAAAATCAGAATGTTTCAAAGTAAAACAACATGAGTATGAGATTGGCTAAGCTAACTGATCAACAAAACTTAAGGAGACCACAGTTTAAATCACTTGGTCTCTTACCGGCAAATTTTTTTTGGAATAGCAGCTCTTAGGAGGAACTGGGTGTCAAGCCAATGGCGTATAAAACCAAAGAAGGCTGCGTAAGATGCCAGAGATATTGAATTTGACCTTCTTGTGTTTATCAAGACATGATGCCCCAGATCTTGGCCATCCAGCGAATATTCAACCCTTGACGTCTTTGAAAGGGGAATGGTAACTCTCAGGGATTCTTTCTCACCTTACTCTTTTAGGCTAGTGACATGAAATACCAAGGTTCATTGCTGCAGTAGCTTCCAGTGCACGTCTATACTGCTTGCAATCAGAGAAGACAACTCTGTGAAAACTGCCAGGAGGAAAGCAGAGTCACCCACCCACTGATTGCCTAACAGAAAGGGGTCAAGGGGTCAAAATATCCCACCTAGGATGATGCCCACTTAATCCTGTGATGAAGTGGAGAGGATCTGTTATGAAAAGCAGGGAGTTTTTATCTGGGATTGGATGCTAATTTGTCATGAGAGGTTATCTTGTGTTCCAGCTGTCATAACCAGAACTGCTCTACATATCATCAAATGTCCCACATGAGAGAAGCACATAGGAAATAAAGACTAATATCCCAGTAGAGATGTACAAAGGAAATAAAGGATGAACAGTATTTTCTAGCAGGAGATCCTAAGATATTGTTAGAAAAGCAAAGAGATCATTGGTTTGTAGGCATTGGCAAGAATTTTGTATTTTACTTCATATAAATGGTAAACCATTGTACAATTTTAAGGTGGGAACTAACATGAATACACTCTAGGTAGACTACTTTGTTGGCTTATGTGAAAAACGAATTTAAAAACATTATAATAAATGAGAACTGGTGAGCATACACTAAGGCATATCATCATTTAAAGTAGATTGGGAGAGGGCAGCAGGAGAGCTCAGGTAAAGGCACTTGCTGCCAAGCCTGATGACCCAAGTTCGATTCCTGGGATCCACATGGTGGAAGGAGAAAACAGATTTCCATAAGTTGTCTTCTGACCTCCACACATGATATAGTATGTGCATAAATATACACAAATAAATAAATGGAAATAATTGTTTTAAAACCCTGTAAAGTGAGAAGGAAAAGCTGATGAAGTGGAGTTTTCTTGCCTGCCTGTCAGTTCCCAAATAACCACTCAGAGGCTTAATTTTAGTTACAAACTGTTTGGCCTATTATCTCAGGCTTATTCTCAATTAGCTCTTACAACTTAAATTAATCTATTTCTATTATTCTATATTTTACCACGAGGTTTGTGGCTTGTGACCTCACATCTTGATCTCCCCCACCCTCCGCCCCCCAGCTACTTGAGTCTCTCAGACACCACCTTCTTCTTTTTCCCCTGTATCT
The DNA here is from genome assembly GCA_028555095.1 of Dicrostonyx torquatus. Lineage (NCBI taxonomy): Eukaryota > Metazoa > Chordata > Mammalia > Rodentia > Cricetidae > Dicrostonyx > Dicrostonyx torquatus. The sequence continues at coordinate 8,767,263 of JAQHUG010000019.1, read as the reverse complement.
TTGCTTGGATTTTCCACCTGGCTCTATTCTGCCTGAGTATTGGCCAAATCAGCTTCTTTATTAACCAATGGCAATAAAACATATTCACAGCAATCAGAAGGACACCCCACATCATAGGAGGAAAGCAGCTAAAGGATTGTGTAACAAAAATTGTGATATGTGTGGAGGAAACGGTTTTGATTAGATTTCTCTAGGAGGCTCATCCCTAAGTCAAGTCTGAACTTTTGCTTCTTACTTAGCTTTAGTTTCCCTGATAACTTTTGGTCATACTACAAACTAATTGTATCATTCAAGAATTGACAAGGGCTTCCCTTTACATCAGCTCCATAGTAGCCTTACTTTGCTTCTAAAACTTGGCTTTCTGAACAGCCACATCTCTTCCTTCAAACATCCCCAGTAGCTCTAACCTTTGTCCAAACAGCTCTCTATTCTGAGAAACCAAATCAACTAAAACTTTCATTCCACTCACTAAGAGATATTTGTTAAACAGTGGTGCCAGGCACTCAGTTATGCTCTAAAGCTACTGGGAAAAAATAGAGCTGAAATAGTCCCTGAGTGACTTAGGGCCTAGCTAATAATTACTCATCAGACCTCCTACTGAATGCATTTGGAGGAAAAAAGGATTTGTCTACTGTCTGATTTTGACTCATTCTTTTAGTGTTTCTTGATGCCACATTTCACTCTGCTCCACCCAGTTCTGGCATGACTTTACCATACCTAGAACTATTAATGACTTCCAGGAACTGCTGGATCCCAGCTCCTCAGGACAGAATGTTTGCTGCTCCTACCAGTCAACAGTGGCAGGAATCTAGCCACAGGGTACTGCATTCCCCAGTCTGAGTTCTAATCAGTCCATAATAATAGAATTGTGCTGGCACTGTGCAGTTCACTTGGACTTAACATGAATGATGTAGGATATTCTCTGACACACCCGAACTATTCATTTTGTGATCCCTTAACCAGTGAGGCAAGGATGGTCCTTTAGGATTTAGGTCTGCTCACTCAGGGACTATTTGAATCCAACCCCCAGCACACACACTCTCAAGTAGGAATAGTGATTCTGAGAGTCAGTATGTCTATAGTCCACATTGTGACCTTCATAACCACAATGTTTTCTGGGAGCAAACAGTTCAGATTTTGTCATGTCGATGGCCTGTTCTTTCATGTGGTTTCAGGCTCTTTTCTCTTGATGCTTATATAGGGAGTTGCTATAGTACTGTCATTGACAAGTCAGTACTTAGGGATACTGAAACTTGAACAGTGCCTGGGATTGTATAGCAAAAAGTGTACAGCCAGGATTTAGTCAAATTCTTGAGCAGTGCAAACTGAAGGACATGCTGTAATCTCTAAATTAGAAAGAGGTGACTACCTGCTTTCCATAATTCACAACATTTTTCTCAAGAATGAATGTCACAGTTGTTCTGCCTGTTAACACTTAAGAGAATCAGAACAATAATTGCTATAATAGAAATACATTATCCAGGAAGTAGTGTGCACACGCCTTCAATCCCAGCACTTGGGAGGCAGAGGCAGGCAGATCTCTTTGAGTTTGAGATCAGCCTGCTCTACAGAGTGAGTTCCAGGACAGCCAGGCATACACAGAGAAACCCTGGCTTGAAACACCAAATGAGAGAGAGAGAGAGAGAGAGAGAGAGAGAGAGAGAGAGAGAGAGAGAGAGAGAGAGAGAAAGGGGGGGTCCAACATGGGTAATGGAGTATGTGGGGGATTTATCTCAGGGAGCTATAAAAAAAATCTAAGGAAAATAAGTATTCAGTTGAGACTGGGCCTCGTAGGATGAGAGAACAGCGGGGATTTCAGAATATGGAGCATGAAGAAACGGAGAAAATGTCGGTGAGGTTTACCAGTATTGGGGTAAGATCACAAAGGGCAATGCAGGAGCAATGCAGATGATAATGAAGGAAGGTGCCTGAAAAAAAGTTCATTTTCATGTTAGAAAAGCAACTAATAGAACAGAGGTCGGAGGAAGAAATTAGAAGATAAAACGATCCCTTGAAGGATGAGGGAGAATTACAACAGGTGGGCTTGAGAGATACTTAGGCAGGTACTTAGATACTTAGTCTCGGCAATAGTGAGGTGGAATGAAGAGAAGGGCTCTGGGGTGACATTATTTGAAGAACACAACAGAAACAGTACAGATGAGTGGGGAGAAAACTGCTCTCAGGATAAGATAAAGATGTCCAGGTCTACTTTAGGACATACTTAAGGCACTCATGTGAAATCCAAATGGACAGTGTTAGATGGATCCAGTATGAAGATACACACCTCGAGTGCTTTGTATACAATAGAGCTGATAGACTAAGTCGGTGATGAGGACGAGGTGACCGACGACAATATCAAACAACACTGCAAAACGGAGTGCTGCAAATAAAGGGTCCAGAGAAAGAAAAAAGCTCCGAGTCCATCAGAGAAGTTGATGCGGGGCCAGGAGGACATGGCATGGTGCCAGTTATTTTAAGGTCCTAAGAGCCGGTTTCTCTTCCTCCCTCCACTCCGAATTTTAATGTGGAGGACTGCACCATTTCGTTTTACTTCTCTTATGTGGTAAGGAGGCTCAATAAATTCCCAGAGATTCAGTTTCAAGCGCAATAAACTTGCCGCATGTCACCCGCCAACTTCCAAGGCGTCCTCATCGTTTCTTCAGAGTCATCTGTGAGCTCACCTAAGTCTGTTTTTATCACTATGCTCTACACATTCCAGCTTTGGAAAGATCTTTCAAAACCACGTCTACTCTGGAGAGATCTTGAGAGCCAGATAGGCAGGGTTTTTTAAAATTTTGTTTTCTCTTGTTTTTTAAAATTTTGTTTTCTCTTTTCACGGTGATCCCTAAGGAAAGTTTTGCAAAGAAAGGTTAGCTTGGTTCTCAGCAGCGGCTTGCAACTTAAAATCTGTTCCAAAACACGGAAACGAAGCTGCCAAATATTAACCGGGTCAACACGCTACTTAAGGCTTTCATTTTATTAACGGTCACGAAGCCACCAGCGAGGGGAAAATACATTCACGCCGACGAAAAACATTCAACCGCAAACAAACCGTCCCGACTCCCAATAAGCCGTGAGGATCCGGGGCGCCGACCCAGCAACGGCTGGATCCGCGGAACCTCGGCTCAGCTCCCGCCGGACCCACACTCGGATACAAAACCGCAAACCAAAGCGGAGAGCAGCACAACCACCGCGTCTGCTGCGGACACAGTGCCAGTCTCAGACCCACAACACCGCTCAAAGGATCGCCACGTCTTTCCCCACGGCCCGCCCCGAGCGCCACGGCCCCGCGTCAAAAAAAAAAAAAAAGCCCTGTTCTCGCGGGATCTCGAGCCTCACGGAGCCCCGCGGAAATGGAGCATCACCCGCAGGAAAGCTGGGAATTCACTGCGGGGGCGGGGCTCGACTGGAGGGCGGGGCCTGAGCCAGGGGGCGGAGCGTCCTGACGCGAGGGAGGGCGGGGTCCAGGGACCTGTTGATCGCAGGTGTCACTGGCCAGACCGGCCCCTGGCTCTCGGGTGTGCGCGCATGCTCTGCGCGCGTCGGGCGGCCGAAAGCGGCCGTGGCTGTCGGTCCCTGTGCGCGTCGGTACGACGTGGTGGGTGTTGTCGCTAGGCGGAGGCGGGCCAGCGGGACTGGAAAGGCTGCGGCGCTCGGGAGGTCGAGCTTGGGGTGAGTCTGGGGAACCCCCACTGGGCGGAGGGCGGAGGACCTGCGCCCCCCTCGGCCTGCTCCCGATCGGGCGCGCTGAGCCGGGCGACCACGGGCTGACGGCGGGATCTGGCTGGGTCGGGATGTGCTGTCCAGGCTCCTGTCCCTCACGGTCCAGCCCCGCTGTCGCCCGGGCACTCAGCCTTCTCCCGGGGCTCCAGCATGATTGGCGTCCCTCCTCGGGGGAGCGGGCTGGATTGGATGCGCTAGAATCTTGGGGTGGTGGTTTCTCAGTCGCTGTACAAAGATGGACAAAGTTAATGTTTAGCTTCCAAGCGGCGCTTTACGGTACAATTACCCGAACTACTCGTCGGCGGCGCGGGAGAACAGGAAGTGCCTGCACAGGTGTAACTGGGAGGCTCTGAAAGCCTGCAATCTGAGCCTGTTTGGAGGTTTTGTTATTCTCAAGGGGTTTGCTTTATCCCTGCAGAACCTGATAAAGGCTTCCAAAACATAACCTCACGTCCTTATCTGTTCGCAGTTTTCCATATCTGAAAACATACTTCCCCCCTCCCACGATATTTTCAAGGCTACTTTTGAGGTACACTGACGATAAACTTAGGTTCTTTGTGATTGGCACTGAAACATTTGGAAAAGGGCGTGCTAATTTTCACATTTAAAAGGTGTAGCAAGTGCTGACACGAAGTTATGATGGGAAGAATTAGTTAAATTGTTAACTTGTCAGTTTTATTTTTCTGTCGTCTTCAAGTCTGGAATGACGATGACGACCCTTCATCCTGTTAAATAAAAATTAATAGGAAAAATGAAGGAAACGTTCCGCAAATGTAATGTGTGATTCATCCAAACAGACTTAAGTGTGGGTGGGAGCGGTAGTATGAAGCATAAGGTTTGGCCTTATTCTTTTAGAGGCTTTTAAAATGAGCTCCTTTAATGCCTTGTTTAGGGCCATGATTACTGACTAGACACTTAACAAAAGTGGTTTATTTAGTATGTAAATCAAACCAATGCTAGTACCAATGGGTATCAATAGATACACTTCCCAAACTGTAAAAAACAAGAGACATCTCCCCCCACCAATCCAAGAAGCCTTTTAAATTCATAAAGTTGTAGGTTCTCTCCAACTCATGGTACTTGACACTAACAGTTCATTACTATTTTCTCTAAAAGATGCAGACATCACATTGTTTTTAAATAAAAAGTTTGTCATTTTAGGATAGGACGCATTTTCTACTTATTCTTGTTCTTGAAAAGAAAGCCCACAGCGCCCTTCTGGTTTCAACCTGAACTCTGATTCAAGCTACTTTTTATGTTGTTTATTCTCAGACATTTATTTTGACTATGTAGTGTCAAGAAATGCAGTTTTAGTGTCCAAGGGCTTAGAAGTTTGTTTTAACTGGAGATAGTTAAAGACTGGAAAGAAACCTAACCTATTTTAAGGGGTGATAATGCACTTTTAGAAGCTAAAGGCAGTTGCTTCTGAGACTTGCTGGACCTCCTCTAGTTGAGAAGGGATGAGTGCTGCTTGACTCCACAACTTTCTGAAAATTCATTTTATCTCTGTACAGTGATGGTTTACGTTAGCAGACCCAGGGGTGAAGTTACTGAGATACTTAGCAGACTTGCAGTTTCGCAGCTTTAACTATGAGGTACGCCCTAATTATAGACCCTAATGACAATCCGCAGCAAGCTTGGTCGCTTATAGAGTGCATGTGCAAACATTTCGGACACAGTGTGCTAAGATAGGGAGCTCCTCATGAGATCTGGCGTTAAGGAAGGACATGCGTCATCTTGGAAAAGCAGAAATTAGTGTGAATACAAATGTCGTGTTGGTGTGGTAGATGATTCACTTTGTATCTAAGTGATTTTTAAAGTGTTTGTTTACAGTGTATGTGTATAATAGAAACAAGAATTAGGTGTAACTGCTCGGCCATACGTATAAAATCCTTACAAGTTTTTGAAATCTTCAGTAATTTTATATAACACCCTAACCTTGGCAAGTTAATTTTTTTTTTAAATAGGAATAAAATGTGTGTGTGTGTGTGTGTGTATACGTGTCTATGTGTACTACATATAGAGAGAGGCTAGGCAAACACATTTGTACTATTCTTTTCCAAGTTGATTCATATTATTTACTACTTCTTTGTTGGTCCCTGATCACAAATGTAGTATCTGCTTATAATTTTGTTATTTTTTTTGTTTGTCTTCCTTTGTAGCCTAACCTCAGACTTACAGTCCTCCTCCTTCAGTTTCCCAGGTGCTGAGATGATAGGTGTGCACCACTATACGAGGCTTAGAATTGAATTTTAATATATTGGTTTTCTGTGTAACTTTGATTTTTTTAAACATGCCTTTTTCTTTAAAATTAAAATGTTATCAGAGAAATTTAACCCATTTCTAATAATCTGTGTATCGCCACATGACTGGCTTACCAGGTAAAGTTCCGTCTTGTTCCGGCAGGCCTACATGGATTCTCTTGACGTTGCTGGGCCTACATGGATTCTCTTGGCACTGCCTTCTTTCTCCCAGCATTCAGCTTAATTTTCTCCACCTAGCTCTGTTCCCCTATAGCTCTGCTATGGCCCAAAGTAGTTCCTTTATTAACCCATATTCACAGCCTACAGAGGGGAATCCCACATCATTAAACAGGAAAAAAAAAGATTAAAGGTGGCAGAAGGTTTAAGGAACATGTTGGATTGTTGTTGTTATTTTCTTGTGTATGGGTATTTTTGCCTGAATGTATGCCTGTGAACCATCTGTGTGCTTGGTACCCAGAGAGGCCAGAAGCTGGTGGAATCGCCTGGGACCGGAGTTACAGATAGTTCTGAACAGCCATATGGGTGCTGGAATCCGAATGTAGATCCTCTGGGAAAGCAACCGCTGTTAACTGATCAGCCCTCTCTCTGTTTCTAATTTAGCTTTTGAGTTTTTCTGGGATAGGTTTTTCTAAGTAAACCTTTTCTGATATACTCAATGTGCTAGGTACTAGGATTCAAATATTAATAAAATGTTTATTAATCATAAGTCAGAAATTTTTCCTGATCTTTTATTTTCAGGGGGGTGCTTTTTGAGACAAGGAATTCATGTACCCTAAGCCAACCCAGGAGGTGCTAACCTCCTGAGTGCTGTGCTGATTGGTAGGCCTGAGCAACCACTGCAAGCCCTGAATTCTTTCTCCTGTAAGCCTCATTTCTGGCCATCTCCTCCCCTTATTGAGTTTCCAAAGTTGAAAGGGTAATGGGTTAGTTTCTCTCTCTTAGGCCCTTACTTTTGTCAGATTCTGTTTCTCTTCCCGTTCTCCTTTCGACTTCCAGCCACACCACACCGCTGAAGCAGGTTCTGATTTGACAGGATGGAAGGCTACTTCATCCTTGGGCTACATTGGAGAGCTCACTGTGTTGCTATAGAACTCAGAGTACCTGAGAAAACCTGAAGCTATGTGAGCCATCATCTTAAGATTAAGAAGACAGCTGAGCAGGAAAGAGATGTTAAGGCAAATTGGGAAGCATTTCAGGCCTTTGCAAGGCGCCCCTTCTATTACTTTCTCTGACTAGGGCTGTCCTCATGTTATTTTTTGAGGTAAGTATCAGAACATGGATTCCATCTCTGTCAAGAGTCAGGTAGACATTCTTTGCCCATAAGTACTTCATGCTTAGGCTTTTTCTAAATGTCCTAATCTGCATATTGAAGCCCTTCTCTTCTCCTAATAACTTCCCCAAACTTAGATAATTGCTTGAGCTTTACATGATTCCCCCACCCCGTAGTGCTGCCACATAGGCATGATGTAATACTCCTGCATCCTTGTAGGTGTAGTACTGACACTGACCTAGCTGTCAGAGGTCCCAGCCTAGCTATGAGTGCAACTGGACATGTTTGTAGATGACAGCATCATATTTCAGTGTCAAAAGGTTGGACACTGATAGGTGATCTTTGTTGGGAACACTTGAGAGTCCTTGTTATTTTGGATTTCTCCTTTTCCCTCAATAACTTACTTTTCAAACACTGAAGAGGCTTGAGATTTGCTTTACATTTTCAGAGAACTGAGAGGAGGAGACAGTGAATAAAATACACAGTAGGTCAGTTATGTAGTGTTGTAGAAGGTAGAAAGTGCCAAGGTAGAGAAAACTAGAGCAGGGGAGTTAGGAAGGGAAGATGGAAGTCATGGTGGTTTGCAACTTTAAGTAGCTGTAGGCTACATTTAGAAGGTGGGGCTTTAGAAGGGAGAGAAGACAAAACCCCTGGGATCAGAGAGCACTAGTAAATCCAGGCAGAGCCATTCAACTATCAAGGCTCCTGAGAGTGGGAGTTTGCTCAATATGTGTTTGAATGACAAGGGGCCAGTCTTCTGGAATGGGAAATGCCGAAGGTCAAGTAGCTGGAAGTGAGGTCAGAGAGTAGGATATACGTATATTAATAGTTGTTGTGTGAATGTTTGTGAACCCTTAAAATACCTAAGTGGTACCTCATCGCAGTGCAGTAGTGTTAACAGGTAAGGTTTGGGGGAGGTCAGAAAAGCAAAACCTTCATGAATGAAGAGACTGGAGTAACCTTGCCCAACTCTTCTCCCATGTGTGGATGGAGAAGACAGTCAGCCCTCACCAGCCCCTGTTGCCTTGGTGTGCCCAGCCTTCAAAACCGTGAAAGATGGGATTTTATTATTTATAATATCTAAACAAAGGTTATTTTGCTATAGCAGCCAAAGCGAGCCAAAAAACAGGTGTAAAATCTAAAAACTTGATAAGTTAGACTTCACCAGAATTTAGAACTTCAAAATTAAAGAATTCCTAAAGGTAAGGCCTACAGGCCATAAGATCATGACTAGAAGACTGAGCAGAAGTCTTTCCCGAGAGAGGGATGAAGGCACCTGAGCCTGGGAAAAGACGCTCAGTATCACTTGTCCTAGAAGTGTGTGTTCCAGCCACACTGGAACAGTACCAGAGCTGCAGTGTCTCTTAGTGAGAGACATTGAAGGAACAGTGTTAGTGAAGACCTGGCATAGCTACAGCTCTCTGGTGCCAGTGTTGGGAGTAGAAAACTGGTATTTGAAAGTTTGCAGTGCACTCTGGTGATTAATTGTTATGACGTGACACATGAGCAAGCAAGCATACCTCCCAGTAGTCCCACTCAATATAGTCCCCAGAGAAATGCGGAAAACAAACCAGCCAAAACAGACTGTAAAAGGCTGGTCTCAGTGTCCACGCTTAATTACAATAACCAAGTTGGAAGCAATCCAAAAATATAAATTTTAGTATGTTAAATTCACAACATTACTTAAGAAGGAGTGAACAGTTGCTGAGTTGTACAGTAAATTGGTGAAACTCAAATAATTTGTTCAATAGAAATAAGCATATAATTTCATTTGTGTGAAATTCTTGAAAATTAAAATTGTGGGAACAAAAAGCAGATACATACTTGATTCAGTTGGTGTCATAGTTCTCTATCATGGTGTAACAAATTACCACAAATTTAGCCACTTAAAGTAATTCCTATTCATTCTTTTACAGCTTTTAGTGAGCCATTCCAGATGGGTTCCACAAGGTCTCTGTCCTGTGTTTTCCAAGGCTGAGGTCAGAGTGTTCAGTGGGTAGGCTTCTGGCTGGCAGAGTCCTCAGGGAAGAATCTGCTAACAGGCAGATTCTTTTTCTTGTAGGACTAAAATCTTGGGTCTTTGATCTTACAGGCTTCCCACAGTCCTCATGTGGGCTCCACATCCTTACTGCCCTACAGGAATGAAATCTGCCCACCTTCTCCTCATTCCCCCACAAGCTAAAGAAAGCCCTCTTTGCTTTTAAGGGCTCCTATCATTAGATTAGCCCAACTCCCCCACCCCATCCCCCCCAAAAAAATAAAACTCCTGTCGTCGTCCATGTCATAAAACACAAATACCATCAATGGATTGCATCTTGCCTGTCTTCATGTTTTGGAGAGTAGGGCGTACACTGTGTAAGGTTGTGTATGTGTGTTCATGCATGTATGTGTGTGTGTGTGTACATTATTTTACTTCTGTCCTCTACACTAGCAAAGGTTATGACTATGAAGAGGCTTGAGAGAGCTTTTGGGGGATCAGAAACAGTTGGCCATGGTAGTGATTGCATTTCAGACTCCATCAGCTGTTTGCTAGAGGAATGGATTTTAGTGACTAACCACGACTTAGAAAAGCAGGCCAGTTTTTAAATCCTGGATTTAAAAATATTGATAATGAAAATAAATTGATACTAGTATCTTCCAAAATGCTTTAATTTTTATCATATTGAATATTAAACTGGCCATAATATAAGCAAGAGAGAAAAATAAGAAGATTGGGATTAATACAAGGCAAGAGTAACAGCCAACCCAGCCTGAGGGCGTCTTTTAGGGTGTCTTTTAGGTTTGAAGTCCCTGTAGTTTGCTTGGTTTTTGCTGCTCAGCTGTTGGACCTGGAGATGGTAAAACCATTGCCGAGGCAGGGAATGCAGAGCTGCTGGCATGCTTTCAGCTACTTTCCTCCTAACCCCAAGTGGGCATACAAGCACCCAGGCCTGAAGCGAGTGGTGGCCACACTGGTTAGCCCCAAACGTATGGGCGCCATTATGTAATTGGACTCTGCTCATTTGTTTCCCAGCTTCCCAAACCCCAATAATCACACAGAAACTATATTAATTACAACACTGTTTGGCCAATGGCTCAAGCATATTTCTAGCTAACTCTTACATTAAATTAATCTATTTCGATTATTTTGTATTTTACCACGAGGGTCTCTAGCTTTTCCAGACTGGCTGTATTCTGCCCTGCAGTAGGCCAAAGCAGCTTTATTCATTAGCCAATAAGAGCAACACATAAACAGAAGGACATCCCATATCAGTGTGTATTTTTAACTAATCAACAATAAAAGAAAGCACTATTTCCCTTTTACTTGCCAGGTTGGTAACTCTTAACAACTGAATTATTTTGCTTCTGAATTGGAGAAACTGGAGAGTACCTTCTCAGCTATTTCAGAGAGAACTCAGGACTTAACTGTGTCATCTTATTCATTGTAGGTCTTGTTGCAGTAGAAGGATGTAAAGGAAAGTAAGTGCACATAAGATGAGGTTTCCGGGGCCTCCTGCTTATGAGCTTATGCAGGACCCTCCTTCCTCCAGCAGTGACTTACAGTGAAGTGTAAAATGTCCCCTAGGAAATCCACTAGAGATTGTGTTCTATGGTGGAAGGTGGCTACATAGTCATTCTCTACTGAGAATGTACCAAAATTCTGGCCTTCCAGATGGAAAATAAATGTTCAAGATCAGTAAGTTGTCTGTAGTTTAGTGCAGTCTCACTCTTGTAAGTTAGGGTAGTAAGCCTGTTAAGTTGTCAGGGGCCAGCCTTCCAAGCAGACCAGGGTAAGCCAGACCTGCCATCTAATACACCGTATAATGCCCTATTTAAAGTACATGCCAGTAGTCTTCAGTTATTCATACAAGTGTACATCCATCACTATGATTTTAGAAGATTTTATCACCTCCAAGAAAAAAGAAAAAAACAACCTTGTACCTCTTAGCTGTCATTCCTTTCCAAACCCAACAGTCTCTTGTGTTCTAAGCAACCACCGTTGTACTGTGTGAATGGAATTGCAACATGTGGTCTTTGGTGCGTGGCATCTTCGACTCAGCTTGTTTTCAGTTTTCATCCATGTTACGTTGCCAGTATTTCATTCCTTTTCGTGTTGATTAATATTTCACTGTATGACTACACCACATTTTGTTATCCATTCATCCATCTGTTGATGGAATTTGGACTATTTCCACTTTTTGGCTATTATGAAGAGTGTGTTACTTCTCTTCTACATTGCCTCTTCAATACTTACTTAGGCATAGATACAGGCTTCCATTTGGAATCAACTCTCTTTCATGCTTTTGATGAATTTTGTCTATAAATTTCCAGCAGCAACAGTCATCTGTCACATTGGTCTGAGACTTACCATGTTTGGTATGAAGGTTATGTTACCTTCATGATTTGGGGCTCTTGTTTGGATATGAAGGGTTATTTCAAAATGTAGTTTATTTTCCTTGTGATCTATGATAATTTAGCATTGGGAAGTAGTGGGTCTTTGAAAATTAGGTAACATTTGACTTTGAGTCCAGTTCTGGCACCACTATCAGTGGGAGAATGCCTATCTCTTTTCTATTTTTAACTCAACTACTTAGTCTTTCTGTTTTATATTTTTGCTTGGATTACTTTTAGGACTTTGTATTTTGCTATGCGGTTATCTGGACTTTAAATTTTTAGCACTATTTTTAGACATTCTTTTACAATGTTTTCACATACATATCTATGGTCTTTTCTCCTTTATCAGTTCTACTGGTTTTTTATCTCCCTATTCTTTAATCAGCTTCGTGAAGATTTTTCTAGCGTAGGTTTTGCAGAAACAGTTTAATTCATTCTCTTTTTGACAATATTTGTTCTACTTCTCTTTCTTCATTTTATATTTGAACTTTAAGTCACCCATTTTGCTTGCTTTCACCTCTCAAGTTGAACTCTGAAATTCTTGCCTCTTTCTAGAAGTATTTACCTTTTCTTTCTAGGGATCATTGGTGAATTTGAGTATATTTATGCTTCTTGACTTTTAAATCATGCTTAATGTGTGTGTGTGTTTGCATTGCTTTTTAGTGCTTTGTATGAGAACTTAAAAATATTTTAGTAGTTCTTTCATAGTTTTATACCATACCCCCCCAACTGTTCCTCAATCTACCTCCTCCCCACTCATCCAGACCAATTTATGTTGCATGTGTGACCTTCCTTTGGAGTATTATCAGGCCTACATTCTTAGAAGAAACCGACTCTCCCTCTCCTAAGTGCTATCAGTTGTCAGTAGCTCCTTAGCTAAATTGGAGTTTCCTGTCCAACTCCCTCTCCATTGTGGATTTGATATGGCTTGAGCTTGTGGAGGTCTTGTGTGTTCTCTCTCAATTACTGTACATATGTGCATATGTTCATATGTGTAGCTTCCCTGCACTGTCCAGGAGACACTGTTTGCTTTAAGTCATAGACTGCTTATGGTTCTTGCATACTGTCTTCCACAGTGATCCCTCAGCCTTTGGAGAATGGGGAGCATATATTCCATTTAGAGTCGAGTATTCTGGTCTCTTATTCTCTATAATTGGCCAGTTGTGGGCCTCTGTGTTAATCCCATTTACTACAAGCACAAGCTTCTCTGATGGGGTTGAGAGATAAGTCAGTCTATGGGTATAGCCTGAACTTATTGGTCACAAATATTTTCTTCTCTTTCATTCAATTTTCTGGTGATCCATCTTTTCAGGTTTTTTTTTTGTTTTGTTTTTAATTTACATATTATTGTGAAGTAGTTGATACTATGTTGTTAGTCTTAACTCTGTTTTTTTCATTCTCTATTATCTTGGTTAGGGTTTCTGTTGCTGTGAAGAGACACTGTGACCACGACAATTCTTATAAAGGAGACCATTTAATTCGGGTGGCTTATAGTTCAGAGGCCTAGTTCAATATCATCATGGTGGGACATGGCAGTGTGCAGGTAGACATGGTGCTGGAGAAGGAGCTGAGAGTCCTACATCTTATTCTGCAGGTGACAAGAAGTGGACTGACTACACTGAGCAAAGCTTGAGCAAAGGAGGCCTCAAAGCCCGCCCCACAGTGACACACTACTCCAAGGCCACACCTCCTAATAGCGCCACTCTCTATGAGCTCATGGGGGCCAATTACATCCAAACTATCACATTATGTTATTGGAGGGTTCAGTTACCTACCTCTTTTTGGGATTTTTTTGCATATTTATTTATTTAGAAACAGAGAGAGAGAGAGATTTTGTATATATTTGCACCTCAGCACACATGTGGCAGTGAGAGGACAACTTGGGTCAATTGTTTGGTTCTTTCCACCATGTGTATTCAACTGCTGAGTGCTGAGCCATCTCACTGGCCTGCACCTGCTCTGTTCCCATTTTCTAAGAGTCCAGCAATATCTCCCTGAGGAGTACCGAGTCATAAACTAGCCCTGTTTGTCTGTGCTGAAGCAAGGTGACAAGGCTCCAGTATGTATGTGAGCTGATTTCAGGGAGCAGAGAGGACATAGAGGAACTTGATGAAGTCTGGGAATTTATTCCTAAGGAGCTCCTTATTGCCTGCTAACAGGAGTGGTGCTCTAGAATAATCTATGTAGTAGGGGCAGGACAGAGCACAAAGGGGCTGTGCCTGTTCTTGCTACCACTTCATAAACAGGTTTTCCTGTAATACAGTCTTGATGTAGAATCCCCCAGATGGCACTGGATATCGGTACTTTCCTGTATTTGTATTGTGTGGGTTGAGAGTTCTCTGGAATAGAAAGGAATGTCTTTCTTGGTCTGTTGTATTTGGTGCTCTCCATCGCTTAACTGCTGTCTCTTTCCTCCTCCAGGAGCCAGCCACTTTTGGTATTCTCAGACTTTCTCCTTGCTTTTCGTTACAACTGACTTTTGTCTACTTTTTAGGGATAGGTTAGACCAGTGATTCTCTACCTTCCTGATGCTGCGACCCTTTAATACAGTTCCTCATGTTGTGGTGACCCCAACCATAAAATTATTTCATTGCTACTTCAGAACTGTAATTAGGCTGCTGTTATGAATCATAATGTAAATATCTGTGTTTTCCAGTGGTCTTAGGTGACCCCTGTGAAAGAGTCATTTGACTCCCAAAAGGATCACAACTCTCAGGGTGAGAGCCACTGAGGCAGAGGACAGCACTGAACACATTTCTGTTTGACATCTTACGTAGGGGTGGAAAGCATAGTGTTTTTAAAGAATCTGTGTCTGTGCCCCTCACAAACCTGAGTTCTTAAAAGGGAGTGATTGCTTTATATATCTTACTTCATGGCATAGAATTTGTGACGATGAAGTTTTGTTGAAAGAATATAATTTTAAAACGATTTTCTATTAAAAACAGAAATGTATGGGCTGTGGAGATGAGTTAATGATAAAAATGCTTTCTTTACAAGTGTATAGACCTAGGTTTGAATCTCCAGAACGCACATAAAAGTTGAACACTTAGCACAAGTGTCTAATCCTCATACTCTTACAGAGAGCTGAGAGGCAGAGACAGGGGAATTCCCAGAAGCTCGCAGGCCAGCTAGTCTGGCCTACATAGCAGAAAAACAATGACGAGACTGTCTTGAGCAAGGCAGAAAGCTCAGACCAAGACCAGATGTTGTCCTCTGACCTCTGTGCCCATATTATGGTGTGTGAATGCTCACATTCACACACACACACACACACACACACACACACAGTTTAAGGTAAGAATTAAAAACTGCCGCTGTACTAGTTGCTTTCTGTTATTGTGATAAGACACCATGACCCGTGCAGCCTATAGAAGGAAGGGCTGGTTTCGGCTTGCAGTTCCAGAGGGATAGGAGTCCACCACTCTCATGATGTCGTAGTGAACAGGCATGCACAGAGAATCAGCAAGGTTTTATCTTGATCTGCTAGCAGGAGGAGAGAGAGCTAACTGGGGGTGAGATGGGTGTTTGAAACCTCAGAGCCCTCTTCCAGTGACACATCTCTTTCAACAAGTCCACACCTCCTACTTCTTCCCAACTGGAAGAAGTTCTACCAACTGGGGACCAAGTATTCAAACATGTGAGTCTATGGGGCCATTCTCATTCAGAGCTCTATTAGTGTTGTAAAAACATGACTGGGTTTATTAGAAACAGTATATATGATGTGTTTCAGGAATATTTAGATCTCTTTAAAAGGAGTTTGCAAACTTAGAGAGTTAAGTAGAGGAAAAAGCTAACATACTTTATAACTTTAAAAATATTTAATCTCTTTAAGCAGGACAATTACTGTTACCCCATTTGTGAGGTGAGCAAGTCTTGACTCTGGGATGGGAAGAATTTATCTGAGACCAGGCAGCTGATAAGCTGGCCTGGAAACAAGGTCTGTTGAGTGAGTCCTTAGAGACTGGTGTCTGTCTTCTTTCTTCGTTAGTGCTTTGTTACCAAGTGGGTATTTGATCAGTGATAGTGGGCTGACCTAGTCGCTCATCTGTATGTGCTGTGAAGATAGAATTTGGTGACTTTGACCTAGAGTTAACACGGCATCTGTTAAGACCCTATGCAGTATGCTTTCTTCTCTAGCATCTCTCTGGCCACACTGGGCTTCTTTATGTTCCTCCAGCAGACCACATTCGATCCAGTTTCTTTCCACGCTAACTGGGTCCTTGAGCTGGCTTTTCCTCCTTCAAATCTTGATGTAGATACAAGCTGCTTAGTCATTTCTCAACATCCAGCTTAAAATGTAAGATACACATCCTATCCTGCTTCCTTACCCTTCCCCAGTTAATGCTGCTAGTGCCCTCTATAATTTAATGTGTTGTCACTGTATGAAGCATTGTCTGAACTTCATTGTGCAGGTTCAGTGCTCAGTACAGTATGTGGCTTGGTACGTATTTGTTAAATGAAAGAGTGCAAGGAGGAAATTCAGTTGACTAAGGAAGATAGCAAGAGCTTGTTTTTAATTCAGGAGTTGAACCTTTAAGGTCCATTAAAACAGGAGCATACATTTGTAAAAAAAAAAATACTTTACTAGAGATTTTTATTTACTCTGTCTAGTTTTTAAGTTATGATATTAATTTACATAAACTCTAACTTTCTTAGAAAAAGTCTGCTTATAGATTACATATTTATTTAATATAATAATTTATTATTGGCAAGTACAGAATACCACTACAGATCTAATTTACTTTTTTTAGAGAACATTTTTTATGAAACCTTCCTCTAAACATTGCAGTCTTTTGATAGGTAGTGATTAATGTCCTATCAACTTAAAAAACATTCTAAATGACATATTTTCATTTTCATATTTCAGAATGCTATTCTAATCCTTCTGATGATGAATTGTAATTCTTTATTCAGTGATTATATGAAATAAGTGAGAAAGTTTTGATCAACTTTTATTTAAACATTTCTTTTCTCTCTTTTTTTTTTTTTGTAGACTTGCTTTGAGGTCACGCTGATGAAGTATGGAGTCACCTTTGATAAATTCACCTGGATCAGAGACAAGCTGCTTTGTTAGAGAAACATAAAGAAAACATGCCCAGAAGAACCCCACAGATGCCAGCTCTGCACCTTGCACCTTCTCTATACATTTTTAGCCCATCAGGACTAATGACTTAAACATTAAAGAAGATGATCCAGTCATCATATTATTTTCAGCAGTTAAAATTATTTTTCATCAATGTGTAGAACTTATACAATTTAAGAGTTATAAAACCTGTAAGGCCTTGTTTAAAATACCTTGCTTTTTAGCACTGAGAACTTCAACATTTACCTTGATTTATCAAAGTCCTGAGAAATGTAGACCATCAGGGAAGACACCGACTTAGAAGCATATAGTCTTATCGTGGATTGCAGTGGGTTCAAGTGGACAACTCAAGACATCACCCATTTTGTCGTCCAAAATCACAGTACATAAGCTTACTACTTAGCTTTAATGCAAAAGAAGTTGCTTGAAAATGGCCTGGGTAAAATTCTTACGGAAGCCTGGTGGTAATCTCGGAAAAGCCTATCAGGCTGGAAGTCTGCTGTCGCTAGCCCCTACTGTTGGCTTGTTAAATGAGCCCGGACAGAACAGCTGCTTTCTTAACAGCGCTGTACAGGTGAGACTGCTCGCTCCTTGTTTCTGCTGGGAACGCACATGTAAGGGCCCTCTTATTTAATGATTCCTTTAATTCCTCATTAACTGGAATGACTTCCAGTATTGCGCTGTGTGTTGGGGGTGTGTGTACTCGTTCATATATCCATGAACATGCAGGTACACGTGTGCACATGCAGAGGTCAGAAGTTAGCATCAGGGGTCGGTCATTCCTCAGCTGCCTTCCACCTCCTTTTAGGAAGCATGGTCACTCACCAGACTGCTACTCATCCAGTCAGCTAGGCTGGCTTTACTGAGCTTCAAGAACTGCCTGCCTCTCCTCCTTCCCCAGCACTGGCTACATACATGTTACCATAGCTAGTTTCTGCGTGGGTCCTGGGATCTGAACTCAGGTCCTCAGGCACGCGTGACAAGCACTTTACCAACTGAGCAGAAGGCTCAGCCTTGGAATACCTTCCTGTCACTTTTAATGAGACACAAGATGATCTCTCTGAACATTTTGGTTTTTATAATAATTGGAAATGATATTTCATCAAAGAATAATACTTTTGTTCCTGATGTATAGAGAATTTTTATTCATAATGCTTGTTGTAATTAAGGGAGAGAGATGCGTGTTGTGTTCCCAGCGCCTGGCTCCCAAGCCCCCAGCTGCTGGCCCGCTCAGCCGCTGTTTGCTTGCTTATGCCCGAAATAACCACATGAGACCTGTATTAATTTAAATACTGCCTTGCCCATTATCTCTAGCCTCTTCCCGGCTGGCCCTCACCTCATAAACTAACCCATTATAAAAGTCACGAGGTGGGTGACTTACCGGACAGATCTACAGTACTTCCATCTGCGGCGGGAGCTTCATGGCGACTGGCTCTGACCCAGTCTTCTTCCCAGCATCCTCTTTTCTTTTCCCTGCCTAATAAGTCCTGCCCTATCAAATGGCCCAGGCAGCTTTTTTATTTAACTAATCAAAGCACAGAAATACAGATGAACCCTCCTTCATTGCTTAATAAATTAGGAGTATTCTTAAATGAACATTTTGTTTTAATTAGCTAACACCCTCCTGCAGCATCTTTTAAAAGAAAGTCTAGTGTAGATCCCAGTACATGAGATAAAAAGAGTCAAGCTGCTTAGGTTGAAATAATACAGATTTATTTTACTTCAATAGCTCAGCTCTCTTTACCTCCCAGTGACCCTTAAACTGCCTCTGAAATCATAATTTGAGTATCACTGTTTTAGATTAGCGAGAGATTACTTCCTCTATTTCACACCTTTTAAGAAATTATTTCAATAACTGTAAAATTTGCTCTCTTTAAATAATCTTTCTTTTATATAATATGTTCTTTCTTTCTATCAGTCCCAGATGTTTTCTTCCTAACACTAAGGTAGAGAGCACCATATCCAGTTTAGTGAATAGACAGATTCATGATGCACCACGTGCTCCAGGCTGAGTCGCCTTGTTCTCAGTGGCCCTCCACCTGGAACACATGTGCCCACTCACCCAGGAAGGGGAGCCAGAAGTGTTAGGACAACATTCATTCTGGTTCACTTTGGACCTCAAACAGCAATGTTCTGCCCAGCTCAAGCATTCTGCTGGCACCGTTAAGAGAAAAGAAAATCCTTGTTGAATGGCAGTGGATATGAGGAAATCCAAGCTCCAGATGCTTTCATTGGGTCCAACTGTCAATTCTGGTCTTTTCCTGTTTTCTGCTTTACCTTTTCCTTTTCTTTAGTTCCCACAATGTGTGTGTGTGGTTTAGGGAGACAAAAGCATGCTACAAAAACAAATTCCAAGTATGGTAATGTTCATAGTCAAGAAAGTAGAAATATTCTCTTGGTACATATTTTCTTTTTAAATGGACATTCCATGGAACTTTGCCATAAAGACTATTTTTTCATATAGTGTTTGTTTATGGTACTTCCTACTACATTATATGGAGCCATGTTTCAATGCAGAATTTTTTTTCCCTGCTTAAAGGACCTTTGCTAGCATTTTTTAAAAATAGTGCTGACCTTTTAGTAATGTATTATTCTAGTTTGTGTGTGTTTGAAAAAAAATGTACTTCATTCCTATTTGAATTAAAGCTGGATGTGGTTGTGCATGCCTTTAATCTTGCTTTTTTTTTTGGTGGAGACAGGAAGAGCAGGACTTGGAAGACCAGCCTTAGGTGTGTCTCAAATGGGGGAGACGAGACGGACCTCCTGGTGCCTCTGATCGTTTTCTTTCTGTATGCTCATTGTTTCTATTAAAAACAGTTGTTTTGAATTTTCCTTTTCTGTATGTCATGCCCTGTCCTGTGGCCCCTCTTCAGCTTTTTCCTTATCCCTGGTTTATAACATTGTCTCTCGACACGTCTCTTAGTGTCATTCATGATTGAGTTTATTGAGTCTCTCGAAGCTGTCAATTTGTAATTTTAATTTGAAACTCTTTTACTATTATTGGTCCAGACCATTGTCCTGTCTGTCCTCCTTTGGAGGACTCCAGTTTCATACATGTGGTTTAGAGTGACCCATAGCTCATGCATGTGTTCACATGTTGTTTGGAGTTACCCATGGCCCTTTTTAGTCTTTCTTCCTCCGTATCATTCTGTGTGGTCTTGTCTCTATATCTCCAAGTCTTTGTCTTTCAATGTCTAATCTGCTGTTTGTCGTACTACATTTTTTATCTTAGACATTGATTTTCATTAGCAAATAATTAGATACGTGTCTTCATGTCTCAGAATCATGTGTTCAGTCTTAACCTCTAGCCTATGAATTGTTTTCCTGTGCTTGTCTACTAACTTTGCCCTTTATATAAAAGATAGTTTATATTTTGAAGTTCTGGTTTTGTGTGTGTGTGTGTGTGTGTGTGTGTGTGTGTGTGTGTGTGTGTGTGTGTGTGTGTAGGGTATGTCACAGAAGTTTCACCTTGTGGGGTTATAGGTATTTTAGGATTGCTAAAGATAATTTGAACTTTATTAAATTCATTTAATTTATTTGAAAACAGTCTGATCATTTTGGTGTTCAGGTTTCTTGGACAGGGAGTTTTAGTTACTCCTAACATTAATGTATTTTCAGACCTCTTTTCTTCAGCCGGTGCTCTGTGAACTGAAGTTTTCTACCTTGACTCTTGGTGGCTGGGTGGGAAAGTGTTGGTGGCTAGGTCCCATCCTGGTCCTCAGGAGCTCTCAGCATGATTTCTTCTAGCTTGGGTGTTTCATTTTCTGGCCCAGGCTGACTTCCGCATTGTTCTTACTGGAATACTTGGAGGGGGCCTGTGCAGTCCCGGCTGAGACCCCTCATCACTCTGCCCTGCTTGCTCTAGCAGCCTCCAGTGTTGAGATGTTGCTGCAGGCTGATCTGCAAAGCCAATTCTCATCGACAGAACTGCTACTCAAGCAGACTTTCTGTCAGAAAACATCTTGTTGATAATCGGCTCCATGACTATTTTAAAGCTTGTTCAGAAATAGATTGAGGAATACATCATGTGAAGCTGTAGCAAGTTCAGATGCAGCCATGAAAAGGTATGGGTTAGTGTAAGGCTTATATACCAGTTCTCAGTTTTCAGTGTATTTTTATAGTGTTTCAAAGTGAGGAATATAATCAAAGTGTATATTCTTTTGTTAAACCTATTGTATGTATGAATTTTGGGGGATATGTAAACTGATTGTATAAATATAAAGAGACTACACAGTTTTTTTAGGAATCATGTTAAATAACTACATGCAAGAAATTAAAAAAGAGTCACTAAAAATTAATTAGTGCATCAGTTAGCTGAGACTTATTGTATCAGGTGATAGACTATCTTATGAAAGAAGATAAGGATGGATTATAATTAAAATAATTTTGTGATAAGGATTTTAAGGCTTTATACTACTATGTTGAATATAGAAAAGATTATTTTTTGTAAATTTCATATATGTATACAATATAGTCTTATATCCATCCCCCACTTCCTCCCTCATGAATGAAATGAAATGGAGCAGACCTTGTAGCCAATCAGAAAACAGTTGGTTACTCTCATAACTGTTATGCTGTTATTGCACAAGTGCATTGCAATTTCTCTGAAACTCCCCAGCTTGTCACCTCCCAGTTTCATGTCATAGTGGTGGCGTGGAGGTTGTCATCATCCTTATCCTCGTCTCTTCCTCCTCAGTCCAAATAGTACTGGCCATGTGTACATGGATTTGGGCCTTTCACTGTGGCATGAGCAACCCACTAGAGGCCTCTTCTCCCTCAAAGTGACTTTTTCTCATCAGCCATCGGTGTCAATAGCTCCTTTGCTGGTGGGTGGGGAGGGTTGGTCTTAGTAGTTCCTTCTCTATTCTTGCTAGAAATTTTACTGACTTGATCTTATAGATCTTCCTTGCAGATAGCCACAGGTCCTGTGAGATGACATTTGCCAAAGCCATGCCATATCTAGAAGTCTGCACTTGAGAGTTCTCTTCATCTGGCAGCTTAGTACTAGCTATTGTTTACACTTGGTACCTTGACCAATGCTGAGTCTCTGCATTAATTGTTACCTACTGCAAAAAGAAACTTCTGAGAGCAGCATTAATCTGTGCGTACAAATTTGGATTTAATTTGATAACATAACCATTTAATATGAGTTTTTCTTACCCTAGAATCTATGATATCCCTAGTCATGACCTTTTGACAAGTTTACAGAACCAGAAATGAAATGGAGCAGACCTTGTAGCCAATCAGAAAACAGTTGGTCACTCTCATAACTGTTATGCTGTTATTGCACAAGTGCATTCAATGTGGCAGGCAGATCACTATTGTAACTGGCAGGGTCCAGAAAGGCCATTATCGATGTCTTTTCTCCCCTTGTTAGCCTGCGTGGTACCTTCCAGCACTCTGAACACTAGCCAGGAGGGAGAGGGTTTCCTAGTCTGTCAGGTTGATTTCTCTGTGTCTTGCAATGGAAGTGAGTGGTGTCTTCAGCAGTTACCATCTTATCATCTAGTTATGGTGGGCAACCAAAAGCAATGATAATATTATGCCTATGTGTTCAGTGGTAGGTAGATACCCATGCCTGGCAGTGAGATTGGCATTAAGTAGTCATGTTGGAGGCCCACCCATGGAGGATACTTCAACTCTTGAAACAACATGGAAGACATTGGTTTTATGAACAGAAGCTATTCACTGAATAAGCTAAAACTTTTACGTGACAAAGCATACAGCTAAAACATGTTGAGCATGTTAGTACTCTGATAAACTCTTTGAGTAAAAAGCAAAGTTATATTTACTAGCTAACATTTGCTATGTACTTACTATGTATTCGATCCTTGTCTGACTGTTACATATACCATTTCCATTTAACCTTCACAATGCTTGGAGATAGATGCTACAGTAAATATTTTGTCTGTCAGTTCAAGAGCTGCTCGACAGAAGAGCCAGAGATGGAGCCCAGGGCATCTGCCTTCAGAGCTTGTGTTATTAGACATTTTGCTATCACTAATCTTCATCGTCTTGGTTGAGTCTTTTGAAAATGGATATCAATCTTGTATTTTTGTGTATGCTAAGAGATAATATATAAGAAACTTAAATACTACCAAGTGTTTTGTAAAGCATTTTGTTTTGATTAACCTTTTACTAATATCTTGTTCTTTTGTAGAGAACTTAGATGTTTGAAGTTGGCTTTTATAAGTTATATTACCTGAAGAAATTACTAAAAGATGGACATTTTTAGTGTAATTACTTGTGTACCAGTTATGCGTTAGGCCCTGCTGTACACCCTTTACATTTGCTTATTAATCCTCACAAGAACTGTATGAGACAAGTAACATTATTTATTTCACTATGTAGAATTCATATTTTACAAAAAAGGCTTTTAGGTAGTGGACTGATTTATTTCAACACTGACACTTGGCTGTCTGCCTTTCTCTTAGTAGCAAGTGTCTAAAGAGTAATCGCAGCTAATATACTCAGCTTGCTGCTTGACTTCCTCTTTACCATGTCCCCATTGCCGCGGGCCTCTTCCATTTAGTATGACCACACACATACCCATTCTTCTTTGGAGGACGCACTGACCACTATTTAGTACATCCTAGCTTTAAAGTTTAATTATACTTCCTTCCCAGACTTCCGGTGGTGCTAAGTATTATGACCTCTTCCTCTTTGATGTCTCGGCCAAGTTCTCCATGTAGTGTCCCTTGTCTCCTGTCTGTCCTGACCCTTAAACTGAGAACATTGTTCTTCGTGCTCTGTGCCCGCCGTGGCTTTTCATGTGAGTCGGTAGGAATTTCTTCTGTGTTGTCTTGTGCTTCCCATTGTTTCCAGTGGTTATGCAAGTCCATTTATGTACAGGGACTAAAGAAGTCATTTACTATTTTAATGCTTTTAAAATGTCAAAATGTGCCCCCTTTTTTTTCATAGTGAGAACAAGCTCAGTCTGTTTTTCATTTAAATCTGTTTTTTAGGTTTTATGGCAATTAGATATATTCCGAAGAAGCTTGAGAGTTCTGACTGGACACGTGTGTCAGGGCGATGCCTGTATATTTTGTGCATTGAAGGTAACTATCTAGTAATTACTGTCATTACTCCAAAATTTTCATTTTTATGACTGCTTCATTTGGCTGTGACTGAAGTTCATTGTCAAATGACTTATAGTTTTGAAGATGAATGCTTAAAATATAACAGGATTTTGTCTTCTAGTTTTGTGTTAGATAATTAAAAATTGATATTTTAAGTAATATGAAACAGTTGAGAATATTTTTCTTTGCTTTGTAGTTGCTGTCTATTCATTTTAATGAATGTGTTTTCGACTATTACTGAGTTCTAGGTGCTGCTCTCATTACTGGCCTAATGCAGTGAGCATAACCTGGGTTAATTCACTGAGCACAATTTGTAACAATTCCTGTTCTTCCCACCCGTGGGATGTATAAGCAGGTAAACTTCAAGTTCAAGGCTGTCCTGAGATACATAGTGAGAGCCTGTTAACAACAACAACAAAACCCCACTCTCGTGGAGCCTTAATAGCCTTTTGTGGAGTAGGAGACAACGTGTGTGCCAAATGGAGAGTATGTTAGGTGATAAAAAGAACGTGAATGGCCGAGGAGGAAATATTGACCAGAGAAACAATTGGAAGTATTAGGAGTCTGAAAAACCTCACCAAGAGGTTGACATTTGACTTGAGACTTAGAAGAGGTGATGGAGTTCAGTAAAGGGCCTTGTGGGAGAAGAATCTTCCAGGTAGATTTAGAAACAACTTCAAACACCAAAGAGGTCTGGACACAGAAGCAATGCGAGCAAGAGAGCTGCAGGGGCGGGAGTGTGTGTGAGAGAAGGGCCTCAGAGGAAGGGGGAGATCTGGCTGCTCCAGAAGAGAGCTATTGCAGAGGGCAGGATGGCTCAGTTTGTTGTGCAAACTTAAAGACTTGAATTTGGATCTACCAATAACCCCAGCTGGGAGTTAGAGGTGGGGAGGGGGACTTTGGGTGTCAATCATTCTCCATGTTGTTTTGAGGCAGGGTCTTTTATTGAACATGGAGCTGTGTTTGGGGGAGTCAGGCTAGTCAGCTTGCTCCAGGGACTCCCTATCTCTGCCTTCCGCATACTGGGATTGCTTGCAGGCATTTTATGTCCATCCAGATTTTTTGTGTGGTTTCTGGGGATTCAGACTTTCAGACTCCAGTATCCAAGCTGGTGTTTTGCCTTCTGAGCCATCTCCTCAGTTCCCGAATAATTAACTTTGTATGGAATTTCAGGACTAACTGTTCTGTATTTATTTCTGGGTATGGTTATGCTTTTTTGAATTTCTCTATGTTGTGAAATTATTAACGTGCCTGTAATGTTGTTGGCATTAGACCTACTGATGTACTTTTGATTTCTAGACAATATTTGCACAGTTTCAGCACAGTCGAGAAAAAGCACTTCCCTCAGATAACATAAGGCATGCTCTTGCAGAAAGCTTCAAAGATGAGCAGAGATTTCAGCTTGGCCTCATGGACGATGCTGCTGAGTGCTTTGTAAGTATCTCTGACAAATGATAAGAGGTTAGAAAAGTAGTTTTAATTCCTGATATAATGCAAATTTGAGGGCAAATAAAAAACTATTAAGTGAAAAATGTCAGAACTGGTTAGTATCTTTATGTTGTTCATCCTTCAAGATCAAATTTAAATCATTCTGTGTTTGATGTTGTATACTGGGTTTTGACTATTTACTGATCTTTTTACTGCATGTTAGTTTATAAAAATATACATAGAATTCTTATGTTTATATATAACTTATATATCAACCACCCAACTTTGTGTCCTGTTTTGTTTTTAATGTTTCAAGACCAATTTGTGTGTGTAGTTTTACTGGAGGGTGGTTGACTTACCGAACTTACTATATATACTCTTGGAGGAAACAGTCTCTCCCTGTCCCAGCAACTGACAATTGTCAAAAGCTACATGGCTAAGGGTGGAATTCTGTGCACATCTCCCCTCTCCGTTGCTGAGATTTGATCTGGCTTCAGTTTGCTCAGGTTTTATGTGTTTTATTAAAATCTCTGAGTTCATATGTGCAACTGCTCTGTTGTGTCCAAAAGACAATGTTTCCATGTAGTTGTCCACTGTTTGTGGCCCTTACAGTCTTGACACTATCAGTGATCCATGAGCATTAGGACTGAGTGTGTGATACATACACACATGCACGCATACACACATACACACACACACACACACACACACACACACATTCTCTTAGGACTGAGCTTCCTGCAGTCTCTTATTCTCTGTACTTTTGGCTAGTATGTGCTTCTGTGTTAATCACTACCTGTTGCAAATAGGACCCTCTTAAATGACAGTTGAGAGGTTATTGACCTATGGATATAATGATAAGTCATTAGGAATCTGTCTTGGTTACTTTTCTATTGCTGGGAAGAGACACCATGAGCAAGGCCACTCATAGGAGAAAATGTTTATTGGGACTTATAGTTCAGAAGGTGAATCCATGACTTCTGATGGTGGGAGGAGTATGTCAGCAGGCAGGCAGGCAGGCAGGCATGGCACTGGAGCAGTAGCTGAGAGATTACCACATCTTGATCCACAAACAGGATGCAGAGATCTAACCTGTGATGGCATGGGCTTTTCAAGCCCA
This sequence comes from Dicrostonyx torquatus, assembly GCA_028555095.1. Taxonomy (NCBI): domain Eukaryota; kingdom Metazoa; phylum Chordata; class Mammalia; order Rodentia; family Cricetidae; genus Dicrostonyx; species Dicrostonyx torquatus. The sequence goes on along the minus strand of JAQHUG010000019.1, from coordinate 8,740,922 downwards.
CTCAAAGCCTACCCCCAGTAACATACCTCCTTCAACAAGGTCACTCCTCCTAATTCTTTCCAAAGAACAGGGTACCAAGTGTTGAAATTATAAGCCATTGTCATTGACACCACAGTGTCATTTAATACTAAGTCCATTTAACAGCATAATAAATAGTATTTGGTTCTCCCCTATAGCCTGTGACCTCTCTATCCATTACTTCTTGGCCTGATAATGGTGCCAGGTTTGTTTTTTATCTTGTGGAGCAGGCCTTCATCCAACCAAAAAGTGACTGGTTACTCCCTTAATGCATACCACTATTGCACCAGTGGGCCTATCTTGCAAGGCCACTCATTAATGTAACTTACATGACTTACAGTTGACTATGAATGATGCTTACTTTTCTCCTTAACTTGCATAGCACCTACCAGCACTGAACACTAGCCACTAGTGATGAAGCTTCTAGGTTCGAACCATTCTGGATGATTACCTTACTCAAAATGATTATTTCCAGTTCATTTATTTACTTCCTACTTTCATTTTCATAATAGCTGAATAATATTCCACAGTTAAATGATCACATTTTCAACATTCATCAGCTGATTTACATCTAGGCTGTCTTCCCACCTATTGTAAGTGAACATGGTTGGGCAGGTATCCCTAGAGGAGGATAGGAAGACCTGTGGTTATAGGCCCACAAGTGGCATTGCTGGATTGTAGGCCTGTCTTTGGCTTTGAGAGAAGCCCTCACACTGATCTGCACGGTGAGTGCTCCCAACAGTGAGCAAGTGTTCCTTTTTTGCCATACTTAAGACAGCATTTATCTGCTTATTTATTTTTGCCTTTCTGACTGGGGAGAGATTAAATCACACAGTAGTTTAAAATTTGTATTTTCCTGGTGGCTTAGGGATGTCGAACATTT
>JAQHUG010000019.1:8723487-8738916 GCA_028555095.1 Dicrostonyx torquatus | reverse complement strand
CTCTCTCAGATGTATACCTAGTAAAGTTTTTTTTCCCCATTCTGTAGACTGTCTCTTTATTCAAGTGATGGTGCCCATTGCTTTGCAGAAGTGTTTTAGTTTCCTAAAACCCATTAGCCCCATTTGCTAATTGTTGTCTTAATGCCTGTGCTGTTGGTGTTCTGTTTATAAGGTCTTTTGCTATGCTAGTGAGTTCAAGTGCATTTCCTACCTAGCAGCAGACCTTCTGTACATATAGGATGCTCACAATCAATCTCCAGGAGTCTAGGAAAGGCTTCAGGTAATGGGTGCTGGTGGGATTGATGGTGACTGTGTAGCATCACTCTATGAAGAGGAAGGCCAGGAGTGGAGGGCTGGAAGGCAGGCACTGGCTACATGTTCCTTCAGGGGTAGGTGGCATTGCTGGTTTGAGTCTAGTACTCTTCCCTGGAGAGAGTGTGGTCCTTGGGTAGTAGCGATGAATGGAGTTGGCACAGGAACCTGGAGTCTCCCTAGAGAGGAGACCAGGTGTTTGGAATGGAGATGGGTAAAGCTGGTCCATGTGGGTGGAGCTGAGTTGTAATGGGGAATCTAGTCTGTCTGACTAGGCATAGGTCAGGAGCTCTCAGAGTGGGTAGGTAAGAATAGTGCAAGTTAGGACTCCCTGCCTGAAGGAGGTGTACCAAGGCTTATAGCAGGTAAAAAGATTTATTCTTAGAAAAAAAAAAAGATTGTCATTTACCAATCCATTGTATAAATTTGAAATTTTATAAATTTGTTGCAAAGGACATTGCATGAATTATGGTATAATTAAAGCCATTGAGTCTCTTAAGTTATATAGACTATTTAGTCCAAGTAGGAATATAAAATGGTAATTAGGATTGGGAACATAGCTGAGTTTGTTTACCTAAAAATCTTGAGGACCCGAGTTTGATTCTCAGTTCTGTGTAAAATTGCCCACCATGCTCACACACACTTGCAATCCCAGAGACAGGAGAATCCTGGGGCTCATTGGCTATCACCTTCGTAGGTAAGCTCCAGGCCAATGTCTTACATTGTCTCAAAGGATGTTGTATGTTCCTAAAGATGACACTCGAAGCTGTCTTCTGGCCTCCACATGCACATGTGCCTGCACACACAACACATGCTCACACGTGTGCACTCACACATGTGTGCTCACATAGATACACTATTTTTTAAATTTACCTGATTTTACTTAATATGAGAATGCTGGGAATGTAGGAAATGTTTCTGATATTGAATTCTAGACATCAGCCAGTGATTGGTATTTAAAATGAGGCTTTACGTGGGTTTTTTCTCATTAGTTTTTTTTTTTTAAGCTAGTACTGTAGAAAGTGAATGCTTGAACATTTGAAGTGATTGTAGAGGGAAATTGAAAAGCTAGCATGTGACATTCCTGCATTTACACATGGAAAATATTTGGTTAAAAGTAGTTATGTATCAAAATATTCTCTGCAAGATGAGCAACTTATTTCATTTGTGTTTTCTAAATTTTTTTAATTAGGAAAATATATTGGCAAGGATTCATTTTCACCTGGTGCCAAGCAGGGATGCAGACATGTGCACGTCTAAATCTTGTGTCACCCATCAGAAGTTTGCCATGACTCTGTATGAACAGGTGAAATGTCCTGACTATCTGACTAGATCTAGACTTGTGTCTCAGATTGAGAGAGTAAGCCTATGTTTTCGCCTGTAGTGCGTGTGCCGCAGCTGTGGAGCATCTTCAGACCCTCTGCCCTTCACAGAGTTCGTGCGCTACATTTCCACAACAGCCCTGTGGTAAGGCCTCTCAGAGCATATTTAACAAAGAGCACGTTTAAGCACAGTGACATTTATTCTGCGTGATTATAACATAGTATGCACTTCCCCTTGTGACACTCTCAAGTGTGCTTTCACAAGAGCCTAAGAGCTAGCTGTCTCAGCTAGAGGCTTAGAATTCAGCTTAATACAGATGTATTAATACCTGAAGTGTTTGACTAAAGTTTCAAATTGTGGTTTGGAATATTTGTATATATGTAATATATAGTATTGTCGGGATGGAACCCAAGTCTAAAGATGGGATTCATTTGTTTAATACCTCCCTTATATACATAATCTGATGGTAATTTTATTTATCGAGATCCTGCATCTTAAGTGTGACCCATTGTATAAACTTAGGTTTATTTACCATTCATAACATGATTTCAGCACTCAAAAAATTTCAGATTTTGGAGCATTTTAAACTAAATGAATCATTTAATGAAATGTACAAAGTTTATATGATTTATACCATAAATGTACAGATTATATTTATAGCACATTTTTGGAATTGTGAATGAGCTTGAAAGGAGACACTCGCTGGTAAATGAGCTGCACTTGATACCCTTTGTATTGGCCATGGTTCCCAACACTTTCATTGTCTCCTTTATGATGGTGAAAGCTGGGATAAAGTAAAAAGTAGAGCATGGACATAATCCTTATGTAGGTTCTTGTTTTTGAGACCTCAAGAGTCACCTTAAAATTCTGCCATGCTCCTCCCTCTCCCTCTCCATGAAACAGGGACCTAGATAAGATGCAAAATGTATCCTAGATTTTATGTAACATCAGTCAGTCAAAGTTACTTGCAAACCCTTTATTAATTTAATGAGCTTAATTTGGTAAATTTATCTCGCAGAAGGGTACATTAAGATTGAAGCCCACATCTGTCTGCACTATGAACAGTTACCCTGATTCTGTGTGTTCTATAAAACCGTCATGTGTAATTTGAATGCTTATCAGACTCTTAGTGTATTCTTTACCTGTTCAGTGTGTTAGGGAGTACTCTTGGTTACTGAATACTGTGAATTTTTTAAACCATGGAACTGTGAAGCATATTCAAAGTAGTTACAGTACCATCGAGTAGAACTGGAATGTCTAGAATGGAAAGTAGTGTTACTGTTTGACCTTCACCAGTTTTTTTGAAAATGCTTTTCAAAAAAAAAAAAAAAGAGTTGTTTTAAGGTTTCACATGCCCTGATGTTTTCAAAGGTGGGGGCAGTTACCCAGTAATATAGGAAAATGTCTGTCCCAGCTCTAGCGCAGCCATTAGTACTCACAGTAGAAGAGAAAGGCACAAGTATGGCACTGAGGTGACTGTTGGTGGAGTCAGCATCTCCCAGCTGAAATGCGTAGCTTTGCCTTTGGGAGCTTTGGGCTAAGGAAAGAAACTTTTCTTCAGTTTTGTGCTCATTAGGGTAGAATCTAAATTCAAATTCCTACTTATTAATTAATAGAATAAACAAAACATTTACATTAGAGCTACTTTCATACAGAACGTTTTATCCTCATCCAGGAATTCCTAAACGAAAGCTTAGCTGGACATGTTGGCCTATAACCCAAGTGTTCAGGAGATTTAGGTGGGAGAATTTCAATAAGCTTAGGCCAGCCTTGGCTAAATAAGATAACATCTCAAAAAGTAAATAAATAAGTAATTAGAAGAGATAATCTCAAGGATTCTATATTTGTCTTTAATATTTCACATACTTTCCAAATTTAGTAATTTTTTCATTGTATGGTTATTTTTTTCAGACAGGAAAGTAATGCATATACCTATCAGTATATATTTATACCCATTTCTTAAGTATAACTTATAGATCTGTTGTAAGTTTACACGGTAGGCTAGATTAAGACTCCTACATTTTTTTTTGTAGCAATGAAGTTGAAAGAATGATGGAAAGGCATGAGCGATTTAAACCAGAGATGTTTGCGGAATTGCTGCAAGCAGCAAATACAGCAGATGACTATCGGAAGTGCCCTGTAAGTATATTGGAGGATATTAGTGTACTTCTATGTCTAAACTTGAAAATCGGCATTCAGAATGATAATGTAAATACTAATTTAATTGTACATGTATAAAAATTTTTCTTTATTTAATGATATTGTCACATGAGCTATTTATCTTAGCACTGTTACTTTTAAAACTCTTTAACTATGTCCACATGTGTAGTCCCAGCTACTTGATTGAGCCAAGGTCACTCGAGTTAGTGGATAGGATTCGGTGTTCTTACCGCTGTGACCCGGGTTTGATTCCTGGTCACAGAACCAATGTTGTAATTTAGAAATAAGCAGCATGCAAGAGAAAGAGAAAGATGCCATGCAGCCGAGTTCACATGGAGGGGTTTTTATTAAGGAAAGAGAACATAAGAAGAGGAAAGGTGAGGGGGAGGCTGGCCTCTGCGGGCAGGAGCAGCAGAAGTGAAGAGAGAGGGAAAGAGAGAGAAAGGAACAGACAGAGAAGAGAGAGATGGGAGGTAGGCAGGGCCCTTTTAAAAGGGAATGTAGTGAATTTAGTGAATTGCACAGGATGTTCTCTTAGTGGCTGCGGCTGAGGCTGTAGCCTGTCAGAACCCCGAGGGCAGGCCAGTGCAGATGTCTGGATACTGAGAGTGTGCCGATTGGATTCTTTATAATAAAGTGCTGAAATTGATCATATGACTTCAGAGGAGTCATTTTTGTTGTTACTTTAAGTAAATGTGACAAATGAGGTTTTTTTTCATAGTATTGTAAATGACTTCAGTGTTTTTAGACAGATTGTAATACCATAGTCCAGGCTGGCTCAGCCTCCTAAACACCATCTAGTTGCTAACAACCCTGAGGGTTTTCTTCCTATGTTCTGTTGTTGTTTCAGGATGAATATTTGTTTTAACACATCTAAAAATACCAAATGTGTTCAGATGTTCTTGCGACATGAGTGAAGACAAATAGCTGGTTAGAAGTCAGTTTCTAGTAAACTGAAAAAACAAATTTCAGATACACTTTGATTTTCATTATATAATATAAGGTATATATAGTAATTGGAAATTTAAATGCTTATTCTTTGTATTTGTTTTTCTCTAGAGTAACTGTGGCCAAAAAATAAAAATTCGCCGTGTTTTAATGAATTGCCCGGAGATTGTTACCATTGGACTAGTCTGGGATTCCGAGCACTCTGACTTAACTGAAGATGTTGTTCGAAGTCTAGCCACACATCTCTACCTTCCTGGGGTATCACAACTCTTTTCGTTCCTTTCTCTGCTGCCTTTAAATTCCTTTCTGATGTTTCATATTTCATGATTTTTAGTTTTATTTATCAGAACCTAAATCTTTTAAAGGAAATATTGATATCCAGATGTGCTCTGATGAAGATAATTTTAAGGCAGACAAAGTGTAATACCTTTTTCCATAGACTAGAAATAACTTTCAATTACAAACTAAACCACTCGTGCCCCTTCTCCCTGGAATGATGATTGATGCCACTGGACATGAATGTGATAAATACTAATCTAGAAAGGGCTTAAGGTTTAAAATTAATCAATGTATTGATCTCCCTGATACATGCTTGTTTTTAAAAATTGATTGCTGCTACATTGAGTTTGTTATTGTTTCAATTAAGATTTTAAATATTTATACTTTAATGATTCTTCAAATGTGTTATCTAATTGAGAATGTGTACGTGATCTCACATCTGGGGTATAGGTAAAGTGTCATTTGTGTGTTGCTAGAGAAACTTATTGCACTAATGCATGGGAAATTCAGCGTGTGGGACCTAAGGCTCTGTGCAGATTGGAAGTGCTCTGTCACAGTTCAGTGTCAGCAGTACCTTGGGAGTAATGGTGACAAAGGCCAGTCTGTATGTGAGACATTTTCATAGTAATTCAAATCTGTGATTTACTGTTTCTTTTTAAAGAGACAATAGTAAATATACATTAATATTTTTAAATAGCTTTTTTATAGGGTGACTGATGAAAATGCCACAGACAGTGAACTTCACCTTGTTGGGATGATCTGTTACACCAGCCGACACTATTGTGCCTTTGCTTTTCACACCAAAAGTTCCAAGTGGGTGTTTTTTGATGATGCACTCGTGAAGGAGGTGAGACCTTCACTAACTACAGCAATCATTGTACCTTTTTACATTTTAGAAATACATAATACCAATTATAAGATAACTATAATTATTAGATTAATAAATGTAAAGTGTTGTAAGTAAGGTGGGGGTTGTGTTTTCAGCACCTGAGGGGAGCGCGGCCATTTGTTCCCAGTGCCTGGCTCCTGGCCGCAGCTGCTAGCTTATGCCCGAAATAACCACAAGAAAACTGTATTCATTTAAACTCTGCCTGGGCCATTATCACTAGCCTTTTCTTGGCTAACTCTCACATCTAAAACTAACCCATTTCTGATAATATGTATCGCCACTTGACTGTGGCTTACCGGCATGAGTCTAACCAGTGTCCATCTCGGGCTGGAGAATCATGGCGTCTGCTACACTTCCTCCCCCCCCCAACTCTGTCTACTCCGCCCACCTAAGGGCTGCCCTATCAAAAAGCCAAGGCAGTTTTTTTTATTCAGCCAATGAAAGCAACCCAAATACAGAATAACCTTCCTACACCAGTAAAGATAAGCTACTGTTACAATTATTTAAAATTTAATTTATTTTGCAACTTAAGTTTTAATCCAGTCCATTTCTAGAATAGTATGTTTTAGGGTAGAAAAAGTTAGAGGCACTGTATTTCAAATTGTGTCTATATAATAAGGAGTTAGATCATATATGTTATATCTTTTGTTTAATTATTCACTTTTTTGGAAGAGTGCCTCACACTACAATCCAATCTAATCTAGACTTTGCTATGCAGCCCAAACTTGCCTTAAACATAACATCAACCCTCCTGTCTCAATATTGGGATTGTAGGTGTAACACATTATACCTGGCATTTTAGAGATTGCATTGTTTATTGTCGTGTGTATATGCATATGTGTGTGCTGCAGTGTACATGTGTGCGTGTGCTGCAGGGGAGATCAAGGCAGTTTACATGAACTGGTGCTCTCCTCCTACCATGAGGGTTCCCTGAAGGAGACTCAGGTTGTCACATTGGCACAGGTGCTTTTACCTGGTCTGTCTGCTGCCTCAGTGTTAGGTTTTGAATAAACACTTGACTGGACTCTAGAATTTTTCATTAATTAGTCAAGGGCCAGGCATCTAAACTTTTTAAAATGTTCTACAAGAGATTTAGACCTGACACAGTCGAAAACTTCTGATCTTGTGAATACTGTTCTCAAAGTTCACTAGCTTTGACAATTCTATTAGTCAGTAAGCTGATTTTAAGATGAGAAGTTGTTAGGTTGTTATAAAGCAAATGGTGAGGAACTTTCTATGCTTAACATGTGACAAAGGGCCATTTGTCATCACTGATTATTTTCATAGATGTTTCTTAGCATTCACTGAACTTTTTTTAAGCCATTCAAAAAACACTGATAAATTGAGCTTCATCAAAACTTAGTGAAACTTTTGCCATTTAGTAAGACATTGGTAAGAGAATGAAATGATAAGCTATAAACTGGAAGAAAGTATTTGTCTGACATATGTAATTCAATCTGTATCTAGAGTGTATTTTTACAATTTGATGTGTTTTTAGTGTAGGGGATTGAATCCTGTAAGGCTTATTCATCCTAGGCAAATGGTCTACACTGAGCTTTAGCCCCAGCTAGCTAGCATTGAAAATATGAAAAAAATAAGATCTTAAAAATCAACAAGACAACCAAATTTTCTTTGAAAAGTGAACAAAAGACCTACAAAAGTATTCAAAGCTCTGTTACATTGCTTATGTCATTGATAAATACAAATATAGTTCACAGTAAGCCCCAGTGTTTATCCATTATATTGGCCAAACTCAGAAGGAGTTACTAAGACCATACCATGCATCAGCAAGGATTTGGACCAGGGAGATCTCTCGTCTGAGGATAATGAACCTGAAGAATTGAATAGTCGCTTGAGAAAGCAGTCTGTTAGTATTGTTGTTTAAGTTGAGCATATATGTTTCCCCAAAGTTGGGCATCAGTTGTAGCACAAATTCTAATTGGTCTTACTAATAAAAATCCAGAGTTCGATATAGGGGTTAATGATGAAAGATCAGAGAAGCCGATCAGCCAGCCATTAGTTCTTACCTCTACAAAATCCTCAGACCGAATGGGGTGTCCTGTCTCTACAGTCCTCACAATGAATGCTGTCTCTTAATAAATCTCAGATGCCCTGAGCTCCCGTCTCCTCCCACCTTATATCTCTGCCGAGCCACATCGCTCCTGTCTCCACCTCCCTAGTGCTGGGATTAGAGGGGAGGGATCCCAAGTGCTGGGATCACCTTTGTGTGAGCTTTGTTTCTCTTTAAGACTAGATCAATTTCATGTAACTCAGGGTGGCCTTAAACTCACAGAGACCCATCTGCTTCTGTCTTCTGAGTGCTGAGATTAAAGGTGTATGCCACCACTGTCTGGCCTCTATGGCTAACTAGTGACTTAGCTCTATAGTGACTCAGATCTTCAGGAAGCTTTATTTGTCAGATCACAAATAAAATATCATATAACCCAGCACTTCTGCTTCAGTGAAAACATGTCTATGTAAGACTTTGACCTAAATGTTCATGATAGCTTTTTTCCTTATAGACAAAACTAATAATGAAATCAAATATTCAGTAACAAATGAATGTGCTTCACCAAGCACACATGATGCAGCCATACAACAAAATATATAATGCCTGTTAATAAAAGAAGAAACTACCAACTAATGCAATAATTCAGGTGAATCTCAAAGGGCATTATACTAAATTGATGAAGCTGTACATAAGTGACTATATACTTTAACTGTTTTTGAAATTGAAAAAAAAAAACTTGTAGAAAGTATATGCATGGTTTCCAGGTGCAAGGTTTTAAAGCAAGGGTTATGTGATGTTCTACATAGCAAAGACACTGATGACTCACAGGAGAATGGGTAATTGTTGTGCATGTTAGTCTGCTTCCATAAAATTGATGGAAAGCATTCGGTATTTGTAAAATTCGCTTTGACTACCTAGTACTTTTTTTAACATAGAAAAATTATGAAGAAATTCCATCTTACCATTTTGGAGTTCATACTGGCTACCCACATAACTCAAATTATCAAAATTTGGAGAAATATTAGGTATTAATCACCTGAGGTTTTCCTTATAGATTGGTTCATGCTTATTAGATTGCAAGTAAGGAGGTAAACAAGTCTTGGAAAAGCTCAGGGTTCCAGTTACCAGAAGGCTGGGGAGGGAGTGGTTTGTTCGTTTAGTTTATGAACACTAAAATGTACTGAAGTATATTATATACCTTGAGTTTTGAGAAATGTGCATGCTTAAAATCAACTATAACCATTCTATATATAATCAGCTATAAGTGTTTTTTTAGCATTGCTAGACTTGAACCAAGGGGCTGCATATACAAGTGCATTTCCATCACCCTGGAAAATTCTGTCCTGGCTCTTGCTATCAGCCTTCCCATACCGGTAATCTTGGGGCCATGACACTGGCCTTCCTCCAGATCAGTCTCACCCTTCCTGCAGTTGACATAAATGTTCTTTACAGCATTTACTCATCTGCCTCACTTCCCGGCAAAATATCACTAAAATCCATCCGTGTCGTGCATGTCAGTTCTTCATTTCTATCATGTTTCATTTAATAACTGCTCTACAGTTTTCCATTTTCCTGTGGTGCTTTAAATGATCATTATGTGGTTGGGCAGTGGTAGTGCACACCTTTAATCCTAGAACTTGGAGGCAGAGGCGGTGGATCTCTGTAAACTCAGGATCAGCCTGGTTTACAAAATGAGTTCCAGGACAGTCGGGGTTACACAGAGAAACCGTCTCTCAGATATAATAAGAACAACAACTTTGTGAATGTTTTCCATTGCCCTTAGATAATACCCAGAGTAAAAGTTTTGGGTTGCATGATAAATGTGTGTTAAATATGACACGTAATTTCCCATTAATTTTTATCACAGTTGTACTGATTTTGTTCCTACCAGCATTTTGTGAGAATCCCTCTTCTATACCCTCCTCGGTATTCCAGATAGTAGTGTTAGTAATTCTAGCTCTTGGAATGCTGTGAGTAAAACATCTCCCTATAATATTTAGATGTTTTTCCTTGTGGTTAATAGTAATCTAGCATTCTTTCCATGTGCTTATTGGCTGTGTGTTTGTGACTCTGTGTGTATGTGTTTGTATGTGTTGTCTATTCTAATGTTCTGCCAGTTTTTCAAATTGGAATATCTTACTGAATTTGAGGAATTTTTTTGTTCTATGCACCAGTTCTTTATTATTTATATGTTTACTTTCAATTTCTTCTTGAGACAGAATCTCATTAAGTAGCACTGACTGGCCTGGAACTTATGATATAGACCATGCTGGCCTTGAACTCTGAGAGATGCCCTGCCTTGGCCTCCTTAGTGCTAGGATTAAAGGAATGTGCCAATATACTTGGCTACTTTCTATTTCCTAATGATACATCTTTCCAAAACAGATATTATTACTTTAGTTGATGAAGACCATTTTCCTTTTTTTTTCTTCTCTGAGTTTGTTTGGTGAAGATTTTCTCTTCAGTTTCCTGAGCTGATGTATATTTTTATGAACCTTGGGTGGAAATTGCTTTCTCTTTGGGCTGTCCAGCCTTCCAGCACCATTTGTTGAATAAACTCCTTTGTATTTCTCTATTGAATTGCCTTGGATGCTTTGTTAAAGTCAGTCAATAATGTATATGAAAAGCTGCTTAAAATTTAGTATTAGGCCAGACATGTTGGCTCACACCTGTAACTCCAGCACTTGACAAGCTGAAATGTGATTGCCATGAGTTCAAGCAGGTACACGTTGAGATGTGTATATAAATAAAATTTAATTATTAAATATTAGTACAGAAAGTGTCATTTTGCCTCTTGATGTTTCTTTACATTTGTTTATTGTATGTATATGTGGGGAAGGGAACACACATGCTACAGTATGTGTGTGAGGTCAGAGGAGAGTCCATTGGGAGTCAGTTCTCCCTCTCCACCATGTGGGTCCTGGGGAGCAAACCCAAGACATCAGGATTCGCAGTGAGAGTGTTTTACCAATGAGCCATCTCATTGGCCCTTGCCTATCAAGTTTTTTAAAAATGAGAATCTGGGAAAAAAAATCTGTAAAACCTTTATTTGTACTAGTTATTAAAATTACTCATGGTACTTGAATTGTTAGCACCTGCAAGCCTTTGAAATGTGAATTAATTCAGTTTCTGCCTGTTTGTGTTGCACACTTCAGGAATTAGTCTGTGTTTATTTTTTGTGATTTTTTTTTCTTTAAAGATTGGAAACAGATGGAAAGATGTAGTTTCCAAGTGCATACGATGCCACTTACAGCCACTTTTGCTGTTTTATGCAAACCCAGATGGCACAGCAGTCTCGACTGAGGATGCACTCAGGCAGGTTGTCCACTGGTCACATTACAAATCAGTTGCAGAAAATATGGGTAATTCTTTGTATTTTTTGGTATTTTTCTACTATAAAATAACTAATATTTAATGCTGAATGTAGCATGAATATTGAGCATATTTTAAAATTGAGTTTTAGTCAAGTAAAAATTCAGAATAATTCTACTATATTTTGTTGATCTTTTCAAAGAAACCTTTCCCTGTCAGTAGCCTCAGAAGCCCTTTTCGGAATCACCCAGTGTCATGCACCCATAACACAGAAGAGGCTAGTTGGTGGGGGTTAACTCTGAGATTGTAAATGGTTTAGTGACCAGGAAGTTCAAAGCAGCAAAGCATACAATCCCCGAGTGGTATCAGCCCCTTAAGCATTAAGTTGTTTTATCTAGAGTATTTAAAATGTCTGAAAAGATGATTTAAACATCTTCTAATGGAAAGGAAAGGAATGATGCATTTTTAACTGTCTTTTTAAGGATGTGGAAAGCCCATCAGTTACAAACCAGATAATGCAAAGGAAAATGGATTTAGTGGTCAGACAAAACAAAGAGAAAATCACAAACTTCAAACTGATATGTCATCATTTAATCGGACGCAGATGCAGACAAGCGGAAGGCGAGGACCAGGTATGTTTCCATTGCCCCATGTACATTGTTCATAAACAGTTGAGCACTCTTTCTTACTCACTTCCTGAACCTGTATTTCCTGGTAAGAACTGACCAGAAAGGCTAAACTGCCTTGCCTGGCTCAGGAAGAGAAAATAACAGGTAGATGTGTATCCTTTTGTGAATGCATTTCTCTGAGAGTTATAGTTCTACTGACCAATTCAGGATAGCCGGTGCAGTGGCACAAGACAGCATGAAGTCACACGAGCTCTGTAAGCCGTGACCGCCTTCTACTGATGTGAGGCTTTATATCTCTCACGCGAATACCTGCCTCAGAGATTTAAATAAATAAGAATACTTAGAACATGGAAAATACTTTGTCTCTTCATTCAATAGCACTTTTCATCTTTTTTTTATTTACAATGCTTTCCCTAAATACTATATAAAATGTATTCAAAGAAAATATGGTTTTCCAATGTCAAGAAAAATCATGCTGAACATTTAGTTAAGCATAAAAATGAGTTTATGTAGTTTGCTTTTTAAAATTACATTTGTGTGTGCACGTGCAAGTATGTACACTGTATATATACATGTGCATGACACAGTGTGTGTGTGTGAAGGTCAGAGGACAACTTTGCGAAATTGTTTCTCTCTTTCTATCATATGTGTCCTGGGAATTGAATTTAGGTTGTCAGGCTTGGCAGCAAGTACCCTGTCCCACTGAGCCATCTCACTGGTCCATGACTTTTTTAAGTATAGTTTTTTTTTTCTTTTTTAATTCAGGGTTTACTTTTGTTGAACAACTTGAAAAAATGCTGTGTATTATTATAAGAATATTTTTTTACAGTTAAGTTGAGCAATGATCAAAGAGAAAAGATAAAAGATATTTCCAGAGAATGTGCTCTCAAAGCCATTGAACAGAAAAATGCACTTTCTTCTCAACGGAAAGATTTGGAAAAGGGACAAAGGAAAGATACAGGCCGGCACAGGGGTAAGTTAGCTCTTAGAGCATTCACTTTAGAAAGAACAAGCAAAAATCTTATTTTAAAATGGAGTTTTATAGTATACAGTGTATATTTTTATATTACATTTTATATATTTGCATGCTTGTCAGTTTGATTTCTTGAATGCCTCTATACTAAATAGAAAAATATGAAAAAAATTCCAGTTACTTAATTGTAGTCTTAAGATATGTTTTAGTTACTGCTAAGAGACAGTATTTCTGTGAAGAGACACCATGACCAGAGCAACTCTTTTCAAATAACAGCATTTAATTGGGGGCTTGCATATAGTTTTAAGGGTGAGTCCATGGTTATCTTGATAGGAAGCAGACATGCATGGCACTGGAGCAGTAGCTGAGAACTTTACATCCTGATCCACAGGCAGCAGAGAAAGAAAATCTGGGCCTGGCATTGACTTTTGAAATCTCAAAGCCCACTTGCAGTGACACACTTACTCCAATAAGACCACACCTTCTAGTCCTTCCCAAACAGTTCCAGTAACTGGGAAGCAAGCATGCAAACATATGAGCCTGTGGGGGCCAATCTCACTGAAACCACTACAAGATAGTAGTGCTTATGTTTTGATACTTTTAGTTCTGTTCACTTGACTTTTATTTACAAATGCAATTCACTCATACAGTATAACAAACTAAGAAGGAAGGTCATATGAGAAGTAGCTTTATTGGTAGAACACCTGCCTACTAGCATGTTCAAGGCTTTGTAATTGATCCTCAGTTCTGAAAACAAAAAGGAAAGCTAGAAAGGGCTTCTCACTCCCCATACTTCTGTTTGTTATCAATACAGTAGCTTTTTGTCCATTATAAACTTAACCTTTTTTGGCTTTTATGGTGTTTCCATGGATATAACATAACTTTACCTGTGTACTTTAAATACTGAGTTCAGGGGTTTGCTACAGTGACATCCTGTCACACACACATATTGTTTTAGATAGATAGATAGATAGATAGATAGATAGATAGATAGATAGATAGATAGATAGATATAGATGTGTAAATATATTGGTGTGGGATGTCCTTCTGTATATGTGTTTGAAACAGTGAACGGACACTTAAAAGTAATCCCACAATAACTCAGAATTGAGCAATAGATAGTCATTTATTTAGAGGTAAACTCACAAATCAGAATCCTCCACTTGACTGGTTATATTATGCAATCCAAAGGAGCAGCCAGCAGAAAAGGAACAAGGGGAAGGAGAGAAAAGGGGCAGATGCATGTTCAGCTTCCACATATATAGTATAAAAGGCCATGTCCCACTAGGTGGGTAATTACAAGCTGTAATACTTCCTACAGCATGTGTTGCTTCTTTTGGTTAATGAATAAAGAATCTCCCTTGGCTGGTGATAGAGCAGAGTAGAGCTAGGTGGGGAAAACTAAACTGAATGCTGGGAGAAAGAAGGTGGAGTCAGGAGAAAGCCATGCGGTCCCACCAACACCAGATGCCAGATAGAACTTTACTGTTAAGCCACAGCCATGTAGCAATACACAGATTAGTAGAAATGGATTGACCAAAGATATAAGAAATAGCTAGCAATATGCTTAAGTGATTGGCCAAGCAGTGATTTAAATAATATAGTTTCTGTGTGATTATTTCAAGTCAGGACAGTCAAGAAACAAACGGGTAGTCTCCAACAACATGTAGGTATGACTTTACTGAGATGAATGCTGCCTCTGGGAGATATTAGTTTCTAGTTTGGACAGATGCTTTTTATTGTTCTTCTGGAAGACTAAGACAACACCTCTTAAGCCAAGTGACAGTGTCTTTTTGTTAATGATTTTTGTTAATTATAAATGAGACAAAATGCTTAATTCTTTTACAAAAAACCTTTATGATCTACTTTATAGGACTTTTTAGAGTCCAGTTACTTTTATAAATATTTCTTATTTGTAAATAAATGGTAAAGCATTGGTTTTTTTTTGTTGTTGAATTGGTTGGATTTTTTTGATTCAGAATCTTACTTGTAGACCAGGTTGGCCTCAAACTCATGATCTTCTTCATTGTTTTGAGCCTCTCAGATGCTGGAATTACAGGTATGCAGCACCACACCTGTGTTACTAGACACTGCTCATTCATTTCCCTGCCACCCAGGCACAAACAATTACACAGAAACTATATTAATTACAACATTGTTTGGCCTATAGCTCAGGCTTCTTATTAACTAACTCTTGCATCTTAAATTAACCCATTTCTATTAATCTGTGTATCAGCACAAGGCTGTGGCTTACTGGTAAGTGCCCAGTGTCTATCTCCTTCGGCAGCTACATGGCATCTCTTTTGACTCTGCCTACTCTCTCTCTATATATATCTCTGTTCAGATTTCTCATCTGACTTTGCTCTGCTAAGCCAAAACAGTTTTATTCATCAACCTATAAAAGCAATACATATACAGAAGGATATCCCACATCATCTCTCCTTTTCTGTCTAATAAGGATGGTTTTAATTTTAACATAGTAAAATTACATATAACAAAACAGGTTCAGGCACAAATTACAGTTACAATACAATATTTAGTCTGTATTTGACAAAACTGAAGAAAATATACTATCGTCTCATATCTTTGTGAG
>JAQHUG010000019.1:8696392-8721830 GCA_028555095.1 Dicrostonyx torquatus | reverse complement strand
GTCCAACATGGCGGAAGTCTGTTCACTGCCAGCTCTGTGAGCCATGCTTACTGCCCCAGCTCTCGGAATGCAGCAGGTCTATGCTGCCATTAAGCAAGTTGTAGCACTCTGCTCACAAGCCCCATTTAAGTGTTCTGTAGCCAGACAGACCTTCCAAAAGAGCCAGAGCTGTTCATGCCAGTATGAACCAGGAAGCCGTTTTTTAAAGGAGCCGTGTCTTTGCTCACAGCCAGCAAACAGAACCTTTCAACAAATAATGAGGCTATCAAGAAGCTGTGCTTGGCTTCTGATTTTGTGGGTCTAAGAGTGCTCTTTTTATGCCTTTTTAGGCTTTATGTGGATTTACTTTGCCCCATGTTGGGTGCCATTTGTAGTAGGAGACTGCTTGTTTGTTTCCCAGCCACCCTGACCTGAATAATCACACAGAAACTATATTAATTACAACACTGTTTGGCCAGTGTCTCAGGAGTGTTTCTAGCTAGTCCTTACATCTTAAATTATCTCTTTCCTATTATTTTATATTTTACCACGAAGCTTGTAATTTGTTACCTCTTGCTTCTTGGGCAGCAACATGGCATCTGCCTCCTTCAGCAACTACATGGTGTCTCTTTAACTCCACCTACTCTCTATATATCTCTTCCAGCCTGGCTATATTGTGCTAAGCCATTGGCCCAAATAGCCTTATTCATCAACCAATAAGAGCAACACATATACAGAAGGACATTCCACATCACACCTGACTACAGATAATCCCCTTTTTAATCCTAAATCAGTATGTGATAAATTTTAATTTTTATTATTTACATGTGATGGGTTTAGCATTTCCAACAAGTTGTTTAGCTTGTGTTCACTGAGCTGCTATGAGAGGTGGTTGATGTGTGTCTATGCTATTATTTTTAAGATTTGGTTGATGAAGACGTCTCACCTCTCAAATCTGGATCACCTCCTGCCGTGGATGGCTTTAGACAACAGGGCAACCCCCATCTTTACCATAGCCAAGGCAAAGGACCTTGCAAACATGACCGAGCTACCCATGAGAGCCACACTTCTGGGAAACTGTCAAGCTCAAGCAAATCCCAGAATCTTCTTGTTCCTGGAGAGAAAACAACAGGCAAGGCTAGGAGTGACAGTGGCACTGGATATGATACAGACAGCAGTCAAGATTCAAGGGACAAAGGAGGCAGCTGCAGTAGCAGGACTAAAAACCGCCACCGTGGCTGGAAACCCATGAGAGAAACATTAAATGTTGATAGTGTTTTTAGTGAAAGTGAAAAAAGGCAACATAGTCCTAGGCATAAGTCAGATATCAGTAACAGACTTAAATATAGCAAGGATCAGAGTTTCAATAATTGGCCAAAAGCAAACCTAAAGCAGAAGGGGTTAATGACCATATATGAAGATGAAATGAAGCAAGAAGCAGGAAGCCGAAGTTCCCTTGAAACTAATGGGAAAGGAGCAGAGAAAAATACAAGCATTACAGAGAGCAGAGGTCCTGGTAACAGCTGGCAGATGCAAAGGACGGAGTCTGGGTATGAAAGCAGCGATCATGTCAGTAATGGATCTGCTAATTTGGACTCACCTGGTACTGATGGAATTGGGACAGTAATGGAGACCACTGCTGTTAAAGCCGTCAGGTTAAAGCCTCACTATTCTTTGGGTTTTATTGTTTTAGTTTTTAGTTTTATTTTTCTATTTGTGTATATATGATATAGTGGGGTTTTGTGGAAATTTTACTGTGTGTGTGCCCATGGAGTCCAAAAGTGAATCCCCTGGAGCTGGAGTTACAGACTGAACCTCACAGGGGTGCTGCAAACCCAACTCTGGTCCTCTGGAAGAGCGAACAGTGCCTTTAAATGCTGAGCTGTCTCTCTAGACCCTCTTTATCTTTTTTTAGAGATGTTTTCCTGCTTTAAAACTGTTATGTAAATTTTGGATTGAACTCAGACAAGTGAGATATATGCTTTTATTTAAAGTGTATTGATTTGCTCGTGCTAGGTATTCCATCTTCCTCCGTGCTGCCTCCTTGGCACTCACCATCTTCCTTGGTAATTGTTTGAAGTAATTTTACAGGTTTGTGTTTGATGTGAACTTAGAGTGAAGAGACCTAGTATATTGCAGCTTGTTTGACAGCTCACATTGTCAACTTTAATAGTTATTTCCTGACTCCAAAATAATGGCTCTATGTTTCTAGGAAACTTGAAAACTACAAAAATATAGCTCTATTTTCATTATTATCAACTCGATTTTTAAAAACAAATTCATTTGGTTTTTTTGTGTGTGAGTGTTTGGCTTGTATGTCTGGTGCCAAATATATGTGGTTCATGTTGAGACCAGAAGAACGTGTTGGAGCCCTGGGAGTGAGCTGCCTTGTGAGTGCTGAGAATTGAACCAGTCCTCTGGAAGAGCAGCCAGTGCTCTTCACCATCGAACCAGCTTTTCCTCTCAACTATTGATTTTTTAGTAAAAGCTTTAAAGTGTTGACTTAAATTGGTATTTTAGTTAAGCTGATTGCTGAATTCTTTTAATTCATTGTTGAATTATTTATATTATATATAGATTATATGTGTCATATATATATATATATATTGTGTTCTCACATACACACACACACACACACACACATTTGTATCTCAGAACTGGGTAGTTTCTGTTACCTATAACACAGTTTCATGGAAGCAAATATAAAGTAATTGAGTAAAATAAATTTGTGATCAGTTCATCAACTCTAAATATATAATTTTTTATTGTTATCAATAGTACATTCCTCTCTGTAGTCTCCCAAACATGCTTGCTCTCAGTCTGGTGGATGTTTTCTTAGAATCACTCTTACTACAGTATTTTCCTGTTTTTAACTTTTCAAAAACATACTTAATTTTACCTAGTGCTTGACCACATTGATTCATTTTTTAAAAAATCAGGTTTATACAAATCAGCTGCTTATGCTCTGTTAAAATAATTGTTTCCATCAAGAATTAAAGGAACTTTTCTCTTAGCACTAAATTTCACATGCTTCTGAAAATACAGTAGCACACACAGTAGAAAGAACAGGACTTTCTAAAGACAGAAATGTGTACCTTAATTATTGGGCAAATTAATTTGATTTACAAACCAATTTTCTAAATCATAAAAAGTGTAACTACGTTCAAGTGTTTTTAAGCTATAAATTAAATAGTATACATTCAGCCGTGCCACTGATTCTAGCACTTCAGTGGCAAAGGCAGGAGGATTGTGGATTCTAGGTCATCTTGAACTGTAAAACAATAACAAACATTACATTAAATTCTTAGAATAGCATGCAGTAATGTTTTAACAAGTGTTATTTCCTTCTTCTTGAAAAAAAAAGATAATCCACAATAACTGAGGTGCTTGGTGTGTGTGTGTTTTCTTTTCCAGTGAACAGATTAAGATGAGCAGTCTCAATATAAACAGTGTGGAGTGTATATCTCATCAGAGCAAAGACCACTTAGAAGGTAAAAATTGCACTTAAATATGCCTGATGGTTTTAGTAAAGAGTGAATTACAATGATTTATTGTTTGCTGTTATGATATACCTATGTCTTGATCAGTGTTTCTATTGCTGTGATGAAATACCACAGCTCAAGCAACTTGGGAAGGAAAGGGTTTATTTGGTTTATACTTCCACATCCCTGTTCATTGTAAACGGAGACTACTTTCGTTTCCCAGCCACCCAGACCCAAAGAATCACACAGAAATATATTAATTACAGCACTGTTTGTCCAAAGACTTATATGTATTCCTAGCTGGTTCTTACAATTTTAAATTAACCCATTTCTATTAATCTATGTATCTCAATGAGGCTATGGCTTACAGGTAATGTTCTGGTATCTTTCTCCTTCGGAGGCTACATGGCATCTCTTTGACTCCACCTACTCTTATCTCTGTTAGGATTTCCTGTCTGGGTTTACTCTGCTAAGCTATTGGCCAAAACAGCTTTATTCATCAACCAATAAAAGCAACACATATACAGAAAGACCTCCCACTGAGAAAAACATCTCCCATTCTTCCATCCTTAGACATTATCTTTGATGGCAAAGTACGTTTCTTGAAAGCAACAGAAGGGCCGGGCAGTGGTGGCTCATGCCTTTAATCCCAGCACTCGGGAGGCAGAGGCAGGTGGATCTCTGTGAGTTCAAGACTAGCCTGGTCTACAAGAGCTAATTTCAGGGCAGGCTCCAAAGCTACAGAGAAACCCTGTCTCGAAAAAAAAAAGCAACAGAAGGAAAGGTTCTATTTTGTAATCCAATTTGTTACATTCTGTCTTCCAAGAACATCATTAATATTGAATTATTGTTGAAAAGTGTGTATTGATTCCTTTCATTCTGATTGTGTAGGTTTGGTTTTTTAGGGGTTTTGTTTTTCTGTTTGTCCTCTTGTATAACTACTGCCTTCTTGTTTTTTTCTGTGGACCTCTTATCTTTCCTTTCTGTCCGAAATAAATCTTTCAGGGATCCTCTGTAGGGCTTGGTCTTGGATGATAAATTCCTTTATCTTTTGTAATGGTAAATTTTCTTTCTCTTTCATTTAGTATAGATAGTTTTGCTAGATATATTAAGCTGGGTTAGCTGTGGTAATTTTTTTTTAATTTGAGTTCTATATTTCTAGGTCCTCTGGCTTTTAAGTTTCCATTGAGAAGTCAGCAATTATTCTGGTGGACTTGTCTTAATTTGTAGGTTGGCCCTTCTCACTTGCAGTTTTCAGCATACTTTATTTGTTCTGTATACTTAGTGTTTGAACTATATGATATGGGTTTTTTTCCTTGTCCTATCTATATGATGTTCTTATATCTGGATAGGAATCTCTTTCACAAGATTTGGCAAATGTTCTTCTGTGATTTTATTGAAAGTATTTCCTTTCTCTTTCCATGTTCATAATTCATCAGTTTTGCTTTTCATGGTGTTCTAAAGATTTTCTGTTTATCTAAGTTATATGTATAAATAATATATATATACATATATATTCTTAAAATTTATCATTAACCTTGGCTGAGTAATCCTGTTCCTCTCTTTTGCCTTCAAGTCCTGAAGTCTTCTCCTCCACATGATCCATTCTGTTGGCTAAGCTTTCCATTGAACTTCTATTTCACCTATTGTATTTTATTTTTTATTGTATTTCTATCATTTTGATTTATTTTTTCTTCAATATTGCTGTCTCCTTACTGACGTCTATTAGTATCCTGAATTGACTTCCTCATTTGATCCATCTGTTTGTGTTCTTGAATATGTTCATGTCCTCTTTGAGTTATGTGAACATATTTTAAATTGTTTATTTGAATTGTGTGTCAGGAATTTTAGCTAGGTCATTTCACTGGGCTTTGTAGTTGTTGGATAGGAAATGGAGAAGATGAACAGTGAGGAACCAGAGTGGCTTGCCACGGTGACTGTGTAGTCTGTAAATAAGGAAGAGCTGTAGAGGGAAATGGTACTGGGGGAGACTGGATTCTCTGATGATTACCTAACCTTGTCCGGTGACCTAGGGTGGGGACTGACGTCTTTGCACTCCCTAACTTCAGATGGCAAACCAGAACTGAGGCCACAATGTAGATGATGGGCCCCCTGCTTTATAAATTGTGAACCAGAACTGAGAGCAAGATAGCAGATACCCTCACCAAATGGCAAACCAGAGCTGGTCTCCCTGCCATGAGGGAAGTTCACGCTCAAAGGCTTTTAAAGGATGGCATTAACTACTCTAGGCAGTGAGAAAGAGAAACATCAGTCAGGTACACAGGCTCTAGTACTGTGTCAGTCAGTGTTCGTGTTGCTGCGATATACCTGACGAGTGACTTGATCTTGGCTCACATGCTGAGAGTATTAGAGCTCAGCATGGCGAGGAGGGGCAACCACAGGAAGCCGAGGTAGCTGAGACACTGCATCTGCAGCCAGGAAGCAGGGAAAGAGGAGTGCTCATGTTGAGTCTAGGCTGCAGTCCATGGAATGGTGCTGCCCATACTTAGTGTGTGTCTTCCTGCCTCAGTTCCCCAATCTTTATATTCATGTCCAAACATGTGTTTCCTAAGTGATTCCGAACTCTGTCAGTTTGGGAGTATTAACTATAACACATACACAGTGGTATTATCTTCAAGATTGCAGTGTCTTGTCACAGGTTTAAGCCTTGTTCATATCTGTGCAGGAAGGGTCAACATGGGGTGTTTTCCTAGGTGTCAGTCAAGGCCTCATACAAGCAGTATTGTAATTGTAGGAATGAAAGGAACGTACAGCATGGAAAACCATCTCTGGGCTCTTTAAATGCCACACTAGAAGTGGCACATGGCTTTCTACTCACTCCCCATTGTCTAAGGTAACTCTTATAAGGAGGCCTAATTTTAAGAATGGAATCTGAGTCCTAAGAAATCCCCAGAGCTGAAGTGAGTATGTGTAATAGCTGTAATGATACCAGGGAGAATGGGAGAGTGTAGTTTTACAAGTGCCTGCAGCTGAGTGAACTGGGTGTAATAGCGGAAATGATACCCTAGGAGTTAAGAAAGACTGACAAGCAGTCATCAGGAAAGGCTCAGTTTGGAAATAATATGTGATGGTGCGGCACTATTACAGGTGGCTTGCTAGAAATATACAGCTGTATAAGCCAGACAAACGTGAGGGCCCATGGGGAGGAAAGGGGTGCTGCTGCTGAGATGTTTTAGGACTCAGAGAGTGTACCTTTTCATAGTAAACAGCCGTAAAGAAGCAACCATCAAACATTTCAGTCCTTATCCTTCTTAAGGTTTCTGTGGAGGTTATTTTCCAGGTTACAGGCCTTGAAAATGATTATTTGATAATTTATTTTGTTTTCATCAAATGTTTGCTATCAGGAGGAAACACTTTATATTAAGGAAGTAACTTTCCCTTCCCATAGTAAAATGCCTAGTTTGTTTTAAAAACCCGATAAAAGTCTAAGTAACCAAGTATTACAGGAAACAGTAAAAGGTTGGCCAGAAATCACAGCAGAGGTCAGTGAAATGAACAATAACTGCAAGTTCAGTGAATGTTCCTTGTTTCCGGTGGGTATGAAAACACAGTCATGGAGATCTCCATGATGAAGACCTTATTGTTCACAGAGACGTTACACATTAAATATGAGTGTTCAGTAAAGAATACTTAACAAAACTTATCATTCTAATTTATTTTTATGTGTCATTAGCTATCACTGCTTCCATCTCCCAAGCTTCTTTAATCGAAAGCTAAGCTTTCTGCACACTAAACAGCTTCCTCTTCTCCCCTCAAGAAATTAACCTGTAACCGTCACTCTGGTTCTTTTGGTTCGTTTGTCACCAAGTTTGGCTGTTCTTGGTGCCTCATGTGATAGGCTTTTATATATCCTTGTTCATTTTATTCATAATGACCCCAGGGATTATCCATGCTGTAACACACGTGGGAACATCATTTTCTTTAATTTTTTGAGATAATAACAATTATATCACTTCCTATTTCCCTGTCCTCCTTCCAACCTCTCACGTGTCCCTCTTTGCTTTTTTTCAAATCCATGGACGCCTTTTTTTTATTATTATTATAAGCATATGTGTACATACATGTATCTTCCTAAGTACATAAATACAATCTGCTGAGTCTAGAATGTTATTTGCATGTTTTCCAAGCTGACCATTTGGTACTGGATAACCAATCGGTGTATTCTTCATGGGTGAGACTGTTTCTTTTTCTCTCACCATTCCATAGTAGCCTGCAATTCTTTGTGTAGGATTGAGGCCACCTGGGCTTTCCCCATCATGATGGCATGTCTGTTGTTGCTGTCCAAGAACTTTATTTTCTTAGAGCTTATATGTTCATTGGTTGATGAACATCTGAGTTGTTGCTACCCTTTACCTATTGTAAACACTGTTACTCTGAACATCTTCACAGTCATTTTTTAGTGCTGCCAAATCCTGTGGTGGTTCACTTTTTTTTTTTTTTGAAATGTACTCTTTTGCATTTCTGTGTGTGTCTGTGAATATCTGCCCTGTGTGTGAGTGCCTGTCCAGACCAGTCAAGGGTATCAGCTTTTTATTCCTACAAATTCGTGTAGCCTTATCACCATATGATGAGTTCTGCTGCAATACAAGGATATTCTTGAGGTTGCCATAATGATACTTGAAAATTTTAGCTTCTCTTCTAAATTCCTAGTTGGGTTTCAAATTTTTTCCAATGCAATAAAAAGATACATTCAGAGAGCTTTGAAGAAATGATCATACATGAAAAATGTAGGAAGTTTGACATATGCAGGCCTGGAGTGGTATAGACGTGGAGGTTTCAAGATGATCACAAGAGGAATTAATAGGAACTATATCAGCTTGCAGCTTTATGCTCTTTGGTAGCAGTGTAAAGGTGAATTTTGAGCACTGAGAAAATTATTTGAATTTTGCCTTAACCTAGAAGATAAATATGTAGTCATGAACTAAGGCATTAGCCATGTCCAGGAAGATGACTTGAGTGTAGTGGGTAGGCATACATGATGAGAGAGGGAGGAAGCCATGTTTGGGCTAGCATCACTAGATACACTGGGGAAATAAGAGGGGAAAGGAAGAGGGGTATGGTGTTAAGTTTTAAGTTGTTGAGCTCATCTCCTTGATAAATAGCTTTTATTGTTCAGTGAAGAACCAAGTCCAGAAATCAGGAAAATAATGTGCTTTATAACCATTACGTATGGTATTGAGTACCTTATTTTTGGACCGATCATTCAGGAAAACTGGAAACTGAGAGGACAGAAAGTAAAGAAGCTGAGTGAGAGAAACAGTGGGAGTCAGAGCCTCTGGAGCTGTCTCAGTAGCTGCAAAATATAAAAGAAAAAGGAGAGGGCACTGCACAGAGGAACCAGAGAGATGGAGAGCTTTGAGAACAAACGAAACAGACTTCAAAGTACCAGCTTGGTTTTGCAAGAAGTCATTAGTTATGCGATAAAGAAGTGGTAGAAACAGTGGTATGATGGGGGTAGCATTGAGGTATTATAATGTATACAACTTATTTTCTGGTGTTTAAAAGGGTATTATTAATATTAGATCATTTGAGGGGTATTTGTGTATTCTTTGTGTCACTTTTAGTTTTTAATCTTTTCTGAACTTTTATGAAATATAATCTATGCATTTTTAAAAAACTAAACTTGTAGTGTTGGAATTCATTTAAAACAAGATAACAAATTTGTTTTTTCCTTAAAATACAGTCCCAGTGATAAAGGAAGTTACTACCTTCTATTTTAGTTTATAACATCACAAAACTTAGGTCTTATGCAGCACAGATTGCTATATACTAACTTATCTCACTATGTTTTTAGTATATGGATGAAATATTTTTAGAAAGTTAAAAGTTTCATGATTCTCCTGAAGTATTTAATTACATTTTATTTGTAAATAAGTCAGTGTTTAGATTCCTATTCTAGAATGCTTAGCATTTCTAATTATAAGTTGAAATAAGTATGTAAGTTGAGAACTATAATAATTAGCATTGTGTTTTTAGTGAAGATTGTACTTGGCTCCTGTGAGTGTATTTCTCCGTGGACCTGTTCTAGACACAAGCCTTAGACAAAGCATATATTTCAGCGTCTGGAATATTGTGTTCTGTCATTCTTACAGAAGCAGTAAACATGAGTTAGTACTGAGGTTTCTTCTGTGCTGGGTTAACGTTAAAATTGGACTGTCAGGTTTATAAAGAACTTGGAGCCAAAACTCCCTGTAAAGACATGTGGATGTCTGTGTCAGCAGCAGAGAGAAATAACACATCTATTTTTAAGTTAGTTGGAATTCTGAACTCAAACCACTGGGTTGAATGCCTGCCACAGTGCTATTAAATTTTCAGATATGTTTATAAGCCCTCTGCTGCCTCCTGCTGCTTGGTGTGTGAATAATTGGTACAAGGAAGGAATTGTTTAAGTAATTAACTTTCTTCTTTTAAAATATTTATTATATATTTACAAATCATATTTGTATTCATTGGTCACAAAGTTAAATGAATTTTATTCAATGTACAAAGATTAAATAATGCTAATCTACAGCTTTAAGTCACTTCTAAAGTTTAACTTTCTGATCATAACTATTGATCATTTTTAGAGTAACATTTATCTTAGTTGTACTTTCCAGTTGAATTTAGAATGATCAGATTTGTTTGTTTTATGAAATACCAAGAAGTTCTATTTAGGGACTGAAAGGCCACTTAAGTTAAAGCACCTCAATGATTTGTAAGCTTATGTTTCCTTTTGCTTTCTTTGTAGCCTTCAGTTCATAGATGTGACAAACAGATGTTAGAACCAGGAGAATGAATGGGAACAGATAAGTGGGTGGTGAAATGTCATCTAAAGTACAAAAGAGAACGAGAATTTTCAATTGTATAGCGAACTGGCAACTCTAGGTAGCTGGGTATTTTCTGTGGTATTATCTTGTTTAAAAATATTGTGTGGCATATACTGGTGGGATGTGTTGAGGAGGTGGGGGCAGGAGGATCATGAGTTCTAGGCCTGCCTGCCTAAGCTGCACCTTAAAACATGAAAAAAGAATTGTTCCTGTTGTCTTAGTTTGGTCATGCTGACGGGTGACTGGGGGCTTGGAGATTAATGCCGTGTGTAAATGCGAGCTCACAGGAGTGGGGATAGCAGTGGCTCTCCCCCAACTGTGTTTCTCCTGCCAGATGTACAGCATTGGCTAAGCTCCCTGACTTCCCCCTGTCTCAGTGTGAACAGGGATTGTTTGCAGAATAGTTACGACTGGCATTTTTTAAAACAGAAAACTATTGTCAACGACTAGGACAGGAAATGTGGCAAGTTTTGTGTTGCGGAACTCTTCGTAATCTCAAAACAGGATTGGTATGCAGCAGATTTTGTTTCTGAGGATTATGTCAGCATTTCCTATGCTGATGGTGGAGAAAGAAAAACTTAAAAGTATTTGTTTACTTAGAGAAGAATCAGTATATGCTAATATAAACAAGACTTTTTTGGAGCTGAAGATCAAGCTTCGGAAAGATGAATAAAGGCAAACCTAGATAACGGGTGGGAAATGTTTGACTTTGAAAGAGTCCTTCCAAAAACAAAACAAACCAGTGAGAGGAGTGAGTGGCTGTGATGCCTGGCCGTGTCCCTACAGAAGTTCGCACACGGACTCTTCATTTATGAAGAAGGTGCAGTTTCTCACAGAAAGGAAGCTGGAAAATGTCAGGTTTTGTCGTTTGTTCTAGAAATGACCAGCACTCTTCTGTGACTCTACATACCAAAGTGGTCGTTTCGTCAAGGATACTTGCAATATAAACCGTGAAACCAGAGTAGGTACATTTCGGAAACTACTCATTAAAATCACTGATACTTCAACTTTAAAGGGTATTTTATTGAGCATGATATTGTAACATCTGAAATTTGGGGAAGGGTACCTACTTTCCTAAGTTACTCAAATCTTTAAGACATTGATAAATTTTATTCTTAGCTATTTATTAATATCACCATGAATATGCATATTAGGAAGATGCAAAAAAGACCATAGTAGATACAAGTTTTCCAAAATTTTATCTAAAAGCTTAAATTTTACCACTGACAATATCACAACAATGTGTAGGTGCGTGTGTGTATGTTCATATCTGTGTACACATGTGCCCGCACATGCCCGCACACATCCTGGCCACAGTGGAGATCACAGGAACAGCTTCTGGGTCCCAGGGATCAAAGTCATGTCCTCAGGCTTGGTGTCACCTTCTGAGCCAGCTTCCAGTGCTTCATTGAATTTTTGTTCTGTTGAAAACCACAAGTGTGTGGCAGTGAACAACACGGTTGCTATAAGCACAAATTCCAGCTGTTGATGTGAGGGGGTTCACAAAGGAATTTACTAAATTTCGAAATTACTTCCGAGTTTTGGTTATAATTTTGTCCTTGTGGTTTTATTGATGTTTCCCTGTCTGCCTCAGATCTGTGCTTAGCTGTTCAGATTCTCAGGTTCCTCAAACACTTGCTTCAGAAACAGGGATGTCCTTAGGTAAACTGCTGTAAAATGCAGGTGTCTCAGCCTCCTTCGTTGCACACCTTCTCGGTTTTAGCTTTTAGTCAAATAGAGGTGGAAGTTACTAAGATACCTTACTCTGAACACTAACATTGTTAAGGCCTGTCTAGTGGACAGTCTTCCAAGAACCGATGTTTAGAAAGAACTCTAAGGAAGGAGAGCTGCTGTCTTTTACATGCTACAGTACTGGCTCCCAGGTACTAAATATTCTTTAAACAGGAAAATAGGAATTTAGAATTTACAGTGTTGCTTAACAACATCTAATCAAGTTGTAAAGCTATTTTTCATACACCTTTAACTGTCAAAACACTTGAGTCATTGTTAGAATTGCAGGTAAGTTGAGTCACACAAGAGAGACTATGAACCGTGATTGAAGAGTGTGGACATGAGCCTGGGTAGAGAGAGCTCAGTGGTGGAGCGCTTGCCTGTTGTGGAGAAGGCCCTCAAATCCATCCCCAGCACTGGAGAAGGAACACACAGGCTTGAATTATACAAGTCTGGTTTTGCATTTGCTACCGATATAATCTTGAGCAAGTTATGTAGCCTTGCAAAGTCTGTTTGTACACAAAAATGATAATAATTAAATAAAATTGATGTACATGCCTTGATAGGTAGGAGTTTGTCTTCTGTGCTTTTTAATACCATCCCACCATTTTAACTTAATTCAATGATGTCCCGAAACATTCCCATGAGGTAAGGCAAATGGCTTCTCATCGCATAAAGGAGGCGGCCATAATGGTAATAGGCATGCTTAGAGTTACCATGTCTTCAGATCCAGGATACTTCCCGTAACACTTTCTCAGTAAAGAACATGCTGTGGGAAAGTACACATGGGCCAGGACAACACTGCTCTGTGATTGCCGACATACTAAGAACAAAGTAGCCTTGCTTCTTGCTTATAAAAGGTTTCATTAAACAAACAGAAAAATTGTGGGGGGGGTGGGGGGGCAGTGGGTGTCTTATTTTTAGTTTTGTTGAAGAATGTGCTTTTTGTTCTTTACTTGCACAAAAGGATTGCATATTTTTTCGTTAGCTTACTTACATAAATGTAAAATTGAGTAGGATAGCGCCTGTAAGATAATTTCAATAATTTTATGTTCCCCCTGTTCCTACCCCAGGTTTTAGGAAAAAAACCCAGGACTTGGAAGCAGGTGATAAGTGTCATGAGCTCTACCCAGAATCACATCTGCAAATAAAAAGCCATTTCATAAAAAGGTAACTGTAGATATTTACAAATAGGAAAATTTCAGTTCCTAAATTTACATATAATTGGAACTCTGGCAGAAGACATTCAGGTATATTTCTAATTTAAAAGCATTACAATGCATATTTTATCGGTATTATTTAATAGCTTGTAGGCCTAAGGTAGAATGCCTACAAACTGCTGGGTACAGTTCTTTATTATTTTAATGCATGTGTAGTACTGATGTCCTTGGCTTTTTCTTATACTTACCTAGAAATGCCTAATGCCTTTTGTTATTTACCCTGTAGCACTGATGTTTTCTAGTTTGAAGTGTAAACAAAACCAGCATGACTTTCATTTTCCTTCTTCATGGTCTCGGGTTCTTACTGTAGACATTAGCACTTCCTTTGGCATCTCAGAGCTGATATCAGCCCCTGTGCTTGCTCTTGGAGGCCGGGATTAGGTGGGCACACGCACTGGGTAGGACTCAGACAGCATGGGCAGACTGCACACAGGACGGATCAGGTCCTCAATGGCATACTACTCAGTTTCGTATTGTTTAAAACTGAATTGATGATGGCAGGAATTCTGCATTCAATGACTCACATTGCAGTTGACCTTCGATAAGTAAAACCGTGAATAAGGAAAGTCTACTGTATTTACAAAAAACCCACAACATTTGCAGTTCAGATCAAGTGACATGCAAAACAGTGAAACTGAGATTTCACCCTAGTTGTATTTACTGACCCATGCCATCCTGTTGTTTCAACCCAATAATTCATGGAAGAAAAATAGCTTTACAATAGAAAAAATAATTTTATTTCTCTTTAAAATCACTGATTACCTCAAGACAGTGATGATTAAACCCTATGTTATATATCAGAATTTAAGTTTCTCTACCTCTGCTGCCTGTAAGCATTGTAATGTTGGTTGAAAATGTTTTAAAGTTTTGAATTGTTCCTTGTAACATTTACCTTAAATTGTATGTTATATTTTATCATAAATAAATGTAATTTCAGTGTTTTTAATTTGAAATGTTTTTTTAAGATCACATTTCTAACTGCTAGGAATGTGATCTGGGGACTGAATGTGTAGTGATATACTAGAGTGCATGGTTAGCATGGACAGTCTCTCCACCACAACCCTGACATACAGAAACACAGATAATGATTCTTAATGTGATGGGTGTTTCTCGTAGTCATACATGTACAGTTCTGGTATTGCTACAAAATTTCTACTGCTGTGTTGTAAAACTATAAACCATAAATTGGGGAAATCAAACTAAGATAAATATTTAGTTTCCCTATGTGGTTATTTGGCTTTACTTTTTATTTTTATTTTCAAATTTCAGGTCACATATTGGCGAAACCAGTGACAAGTTTTTCCCTTCAGCCAGCCCACAAACACTTACGGACCATGGTGCAAGAGATCATGTCTACCAGACCAATGAACAAAAAATGGAAAACTATGATGGGACCAAGTTTTCTGAGTGGCATGATGTAGAAAATTCTGAAGGACCAGGCTTGCCATTTCACACTGCTGATAGTTCTGTGCCTGGACCTAGAGTCAGCAGTAAAGAAATAGTCTCGCCATCGCCACTGTCTTCACACGGAAGAACTGCTAAGCTGAAGCCAGAAACTGGATCCTTTGTGCCTTGGCCACAGCAGAACCTCACAGAGCAGTGTTACTCTGAGAACTCTCTATCCAGAGGACACATACTGCAGTCGGCCTGCAACACTGACAGTTGTCACATGCCAAAACCCCATAGCCGCAGCTCACCACCCCCTTTGCCACCAAAGAAATACTCTGCGCCCAATGTGCCACATTTAGAGAGAGCTGAATTTATACCTGATACCAGACTTACAGAGGTGTTTAAAGTTAATTCCTCCAATCTTCCAAAACACAGTTTGAGTACTGCATCAGGACCAAGCTTAAAAGGGAGTGCGCACATGATTCACAAAAGCGACAGAGAAGCTGTCCAAGGGAAGCAGCACACTGCCCACAGCTACCCCTCCAGCTGTGCAGCTCATGATTCTCAGGCAGACTCCGAAGCAGTACCTGATGCACAGTGCCAACCACATCAACACTCCAGTTCTGTGTGCCCAAATGAAGCAATTTCACTAACGACCTATTTCTCAGTTGATAGCTGCATGACTGATACATACAGATTGAAATATCATCAGAGACCCAAGCTCTGTTTCCCAGAGAGCAGTGGCCATTGTAATAATTCACTGTCTCAGACTGAGCACATAAAAGGATCCATTACATAGTGGCCATCTTGGTTCCCGCTGCCCTTCTAAACAAAGATAAAAACCCTGATGTCCTTTGTAAGATAAATGAGCCAGCCTTTAAATATACAAACTAACCAAACCTAATGATACATAAAACAAAACTGGTATTGAAAATTATTAACCAGGTTAAACTTACATAATTTGTGATGATGAGTTTGCTAAGAATTTTAGAAATTTCTTTGGAGCGGTCTTGGTATACCTTGAAAAGTAAGAAAGGTAAAATTAATTTGCTGTATATACAGTTGAGCAAACACCATGCCTCCTGTAATTTGGCTAGTAGACATGTAAGCATTATATTAGCCTATATTAATATGTGGGTTGCTGCATTTTGCTAATTAAGAAATGCAGTTTGTATAGGGAAAGCAGTATTTGCTTTTTGCAGAGCACTTTCTAGTGGGTAACCCAAAGATGGCTATGCCCACATGCATTTGACTTCTGTGATAGTCTAGTACATGGGCTCCTTCAAGTGTCTTAAAAACACTCATGGATTTGTTATCTTATCGTCTGGAAAGCATTTGCCTTAATGATCAACATTTTTTAATTAAAATCTCAAGGCCATATAAACCTTATTTTGTTCTAGAACTTTTCAGAATATCTACTTAACATAAATTAGCCTTTTAATTTGTACTAAAAATATTTGCATCATGTAAGTTAAAAGTAAGAATATTGCAGCATATTCTTTATCTTGTTAAATTGTTTTCTAGCTCTGTATGAAATGTGAAAGGTCTTCCCTTTGGTTTGATTTACTTTGGGCTGCTAATAACCAGTGTTACAAATTAGCATTGGACTTTCTTATTGGGACTGTGGCTCTAATTGCTGCTTTGATGACTTACAGATTGCTAAAGATTGTCAATGCTTAGGTTAAATTTTTGCCTTTATATAAAGGTTTAATCTTGATGAAATGTTATTCTTTTTTTCTATTCAATAGTAATTTTGTCTCCACTTCCACCATGGAGTGGAGTTTATATTGAAAGGAATTTTTATTACTATGTTGAAAGTAAGTTAATTGAATTGCTTTATTGGTTATGATTTTATTTTGGAACAGGCCAATAAACTAATTGGACTTTAGAGGAGTTTCATAATGCCTGCTCCGGAGAATTGAGAACTACAAAAACTAGTTGTCTTTATAATATCTCTAAATGGGTAAATTTTGTAATCATTACTTTAAAACTCAGTAAACTGATAAAAATCAATAGCTTGATGAGTCCCATAAGTTGTTAAAATCCAAAGTGTATTTAAGTACTTTTAGATAAACTGAAAATTGCTTTAAAACGTTTGAATTCACACTGTTAATCAATTCTTGGCCAAATCTTGTTGTTGTTTTGTTCCAGGTGTAGTAGTTGTAGTTATTTTGTATCTCTTAACACACTTGAACAGCAAATTGAAATTGATTATTAAAGCTTATTTTTGAACAGCTTTTAGTATGAAGAGTTTGTAAATAATGTAAAATTTGTAAATTGTATTTGAAATGTCAATGTTTATAATTCTTGCTTTTATAACATTGTAAAATACTAGGAAAGAGCTTCAGTTATTTTTAATAGCTTATAAAAGATTTTTAAGTTTAAAATTTCTCTATTTGGTCCACATTCCCTGTTAAGAATGTATTATTTGAAACATTAAACTAATTTCCGTATTTTACAGCAGTTTCATAGATACACCCTTTCAACTCAGTTGAGTTCGCAAGCAGAAATGTTGATTCTCAATTTAATGCACTGCTCAGTTAAAACCCTCGCGTTCTATAGTTCTGACTGAAGTAGAAACTAGCCATTTGTTGATTCAACACAGAATAGATTTCACTACATATTGGCCAATTATATAAATTTCTTCTCTGGTGCCTATTTTTATCAATGTTTCTATGTTATAAGCTTCTAAGTTCTTAAATAATGCAATCATGTTTCAAATAGTTATCTCCAGAATATTGTATTTTTATGTGAAATTAATTTCTCCTGGCACAAAAAAAATCTTAAGACTCAATTTTAAGCTAATATAGCTGATCTTTTATTTGCATTTATGAACTGTGTCCCCTTCCACACATTACATATTTTATGAGAAATTGTTAAAAAAAAAATAAAGATCATAAACTATTAGCCCAGGATGTTTCTAAGATTTAAATCCCAGCGAAGTCTGAAGCACAACTCATAGAGAAAGTGGCAGCTGTTCTCTAGAGGGCAAGATATAAATGATTTGGACTTTGAACAGCAGATCTCTTAACAGTTACATAGCTTTTTGGTTTAGAAGCAGCCATAAACAACCAGTAATGGATTAGTGTGGCTGTTTTTCAATAAAACTTTATCAGCATCAAAATCTAGATTGTATGTGATTTTCATGTGTCATGGAATTATTTTGTTTTCCAATCACTTCAAATTGTTTAAAAAAAAAAAAATCAGCTGGGCAGAGGCCCACATTCTTAATCTTGAGGAGGAAGGTTGGTGTATTGTTTGGAGTTCAAAGCAAGCTTGGCCTGCAAAGCTAGTTCCAGGCCAGCCCTGTATACAAGGCAACACAGTAAGACCCCGTGTCAGAAAAAAAAATATAAAAGCAAAAGCAAGCCCAGACTCTACATTGTCACAGAACAGTTCACACATCAACACTAATCTCCAATGTATTCTTGTGATTGTGGTCTGGTACTTGGACTCCTTACATCTTGTAACTTGAGGTTAGCATCACCCTAAAAAATTCTTCCAAATCCTAAGCCAATTCAAATGGAACTGTCAGAAGCTATTTTATGTTTAGGAGCTAAGTGAATTTACAAAGGAACTTACCAGATTACTCTTTTGCTATCTTTGATGGCAACAAATTTTCACTTGCCTTGAAGTTTCATTTACATATTTCTAGTAACTTCCAAAGTGTGAGCACCATAGTTTACTAAAAACTTTATCTATAGGAGATCCTGCCGTCATGCTCTTATGTGCCAATTACAGTGCTCTGGTTTCTCTCAAGCCTACTACAGTACCAGGTACCTGAAATTTCACGGCATGGACAGAGTTCTTGAAAGAGCACGATAGATAAGAAGGTAGGCAGATAGGAATTAATTTAGCATGAATTGGCTCACATGATAGAGGCTCAGAGGTCTCCTCAGCTGTTCACTGTAGACTTGAAGCCTAGGAGAGCTTGAGTCCGAGTTCAGACCTTACGACAGAGACCCAGAGAGACGAGCCATAGTCTGAAAGCCGGAGAACCAGGAAACTAAGTGCTAATTCCACAGACATGGTGCCACACCTAGAAACTATTGACAGGTTGGCACTAGGCAATAGAGAATCATGAAAAGGGCAGGAATAGTTTGTTCAATACAGCTGTACAGCTACAGTGGGCACGGCAGTCAAGAGAAAAGCTTTCAGAAGCTACTTTAAGGGGAGGCATTAAGGCAGTGGCTGGACGTCATGGTGCTTAGAACAGTCAACTGCACCTAACTCCGAGTTAAGATCAGTCCTGCTTGGAGAGGACGGCTGTGCTGAGCCCAGCTCATCCTCAAGACCCTAGAGTCTTGTTCTTAGTCTACAGTAACTCGGCACAACCTTCATTCATTCAGGGCAGTGTCCACACAAATGTCCCAGCCAAGACTTGCCTTCTCCTTTCATCCAGGTTCTCAAAGGACTGGGTGGTCTCACATCGGAGTGGGTATCTTTAGCATTTTTCCAGCATATTAGTTTATCTTCCAGAAACAGACATACCCAGGAATAAGGTGACCCAAAAATTAACTATCATCTAAGATCTCCATACTATAGATTTTCAGAGTATCTGATAGCTGTAGTAGGCAGCTTGGGGCTCGAGAATAAAGTGCATGTGTCCTATGTCAGGACTATTAACCTCCCTGCCTTATCACGAGTGACCATGACACGGTGAAACCAAACTCAGCAGTATAACTAAACATTTATTAGAGAAAGTTAGTACACAGTACAAATCGGTCACAGTCTGGTATACTCAGTGTCCTCCCAGTCCTGTGTTCTGATACAAATACTTCAATTATAAATTACAATTACAAAAAATTATCCAGGCAAATGCAGCAATATCCTGAAGACATAGCTATTAACAATTTACCAAATATGACTTAATTATAAGGGAGAAGCCCCCCCTATATTTTAGGCATTTCTCATAATGAACAGCATTAAAACAAACAGTAACCAATTTCTAATTACCCAAATCTTAGGATGAAAAAGAACAGCTTCCAAAGTACCTATAGTGGTTGCTTTGGGACTGTTGTGTTTCTGAGTAAATGCTACCTACCCAACCACAGACGATTTTTTGCTGCTGTTGGCCGCTGTGTCCTGGCTAATAGTGAGGGGCCCAATATCTCATGTGGTGAGTAAATTCCACATACATTTCCCCGAAGTGCTTAAGTTGCAGGCATTATTAAAAATATATTATATATACATATATCATTTAGCTACAATAATATTAATTCAAGCACTAAAAACAGGCTTGAAATACATGGTGCTATTTTAAGGTCAGGGCTTAAGGAAAGGTTAGAGGTCTGGAATTCAGCTGCTGCAAATCCTCTTTATTCAAGAAGTCTGTAGTATTCAGGATTCACCCCAGAAGCCACACGCTCTTGACATCTCGGCAAGGCAGTCTGCAAAAACCAAACGCTGGTTACTGTTTCCTGTATCTGCTCATCTTGACATTTAATGCCAAACTGAACACCTAGATTGCTAAGCATATGCCTATCCCTACATAATTTACATTGGTAAGGAAAAACAAAAGGCCTAGGTCATGAAGTCTTGAATTTTCTATCCAGAGGTGAAAATCAGAACATCCGCTGTTCTTGAAATGTCTACCTCTACCAAAATGGCTTAGGAAAAGTTATCGAAAAAAAAAAAAAAAAAACCCATCCTTTCATCACCCATCCCTTCCTCTGCCTTCTAGTTTACCACAAAGTCGGGAGACGGAAATGAGTGGCAAAGAAGTTTAAGATTCTCCATTCTTTGGCAGATGTAGGGATAGAGATACTTTAGAAGATAATAAACATATCAGCATAAATTGACAAGGCTTAGATATGTCAAGTTTACATGGCCTGCTTTTGTACGTGTTTGAAGCACGTACACAATACCCAAATCACTTTTGGATATAATCACGTTTAATCTATTACACCGTACTAATTATTTACTACGGCTTCTAATAAAAGATAAAAGTTTCTAGACGTTAACTTCAGTTCCTTCGTGGTGATTCAGGAACCCAAGACGTAGCAAAAGTGGGAAGCCAAGTTTCCTCCACACTGACTCGTGCAAAGGAAGTCCATTGTCGCTCACTCTCCCAGCTCCACCCCCGACTCGGCCAACTCTAGCTGTGCCCCCTCCCCGACAAATCTGGAGCAATCCCCAAGCTTCTGAACACTTCAACTCTGCACTCACCAGGGCAAGAGGTACACGAAGATGAACAACACCAGGTCGAAAAGGAGGAAGAGCCAGAGATCCAGCCAGTAGGAGTGTTTCGGGAGCCCGTTCGTCCCGGACTGACGCCGCTCATCTCGGTTTTGCTCCCTCCTGTCAGCTCGGCCCGAGCCTCCCCGCTCGCGGACACCGTCGGCGCCAGACGCCGCCTGGTTCACCTCCATCTCCCTCTCGCTGCAGCTCGAGGTACCTGAGAGCCGCTCGGATACGCACTTCCGCTATGGCCGAACCGGGAACCGACAAAGTCTCACACCCTGCCCGCCTCAGCCTAGCAACCAACTCCAGTCGGCCACTCCCACCACTCAGGCGCCCCGCCCCGCCTCCCGGGCCGCGCGCAGGCGCTCTGCCCCGCCTCTCCAACCGCACGCAGGTGCCCCGCCCCGCCTCTGCGTCCGCGCGCCGGCGCCCTGCCCCGCCTCTCCGTACACGCGCAGATGCCCCTTCCCGCCCCTCCGACCGCGCGCAGGCGCCCCGCCCCGCCTCCCCGTTCACGCGCAGGCGCCCCGCCCTTCTAGGACCTCGCGCGCGCCTCGTTCTGCTTCCTCGGGAACGCGCGCCAACTCTCGGGACCCGCTGCGAAACCTCGCGCAGGCGCCCTGCTCCTCCTCCTGGCGCGGCGCTCCTAGCCCCGCCCCGCCGCGCCCCGGTCCTCACCGTGGGGCGAAGGTGCGCTGTCTCACGTAGCTTGCCCTGCCACACGCAGCGCAGAGCCGGTTTTCCCGGTTTCTAGAAAGAGAACTGTCACGACCCCTTTGCTCGAGGTGTGCCTGTATTTCAGGAACTACCTTCTAATGATTCCAACTGTGCCCACGCACAAAATTTGCAGTCTTCAATAAACAGCATGTGTGGAGACTGTTTCTGGTGGGTCGTGAGAGTCTCCAGTGTGAACTTTGTAGATGACAACATTGTGTGGCAATGTTTAAAGACTAGACAGTCCCGGTAGGATTTTCCCTGCAATACCTGTAAACCTGTCGGCTTTTTATTGTCTTATGTATTAGGAAGACTTGCATGGATTGTTTTGTTCAGTCGGTTTGCTCTTAATCTTTGAAACAATAGGTGGACATCATAATTACAACCAGGGATTTTCCAAAGGATCAGAGAGGGTAAAGAGTGAGAATTACGTAGGTATTTCATGGGCGTATATTTACTAAGCCTCTCATCTCTGTGTCACAACACCATGTGACTAATCGATAAGAACCCTTTGGTTCTTAGCAGCCCACTGGACTCTACCAACCAAAAGCTCAGTTAGCATCTTGGGCCTATAGAAAAGCTTCCCCCAGATCTCTGAACCTGCCTCTCTCCTGTACCCACCAATGTATTTTCAACTTGCCTTAAATGTGTGTTCTGTACAATGATGACTTCATGAAACTGCTTCCACACTGGAAAATAGAATTGGGGATAACCTAAATCTTGTGTTCCCAGGCCATGGCGACTCAAAGTGACTCCAGAATAAACTATTTTCCTTTAAGATGCTAGTCGTGCTTTTACATAGACAATACAAAGGTTGGGTATGGCCCCAGAAAGAATGTTAATGGAAAATGGCTGATTCATACCACCAGGTTATTACATTTAAAATATTCTTATCCATTGCTGTACTATAGCTACTGAATTTTTTAAAATTTAGACATATAAATTGGTTCTGTTACTAGAGATGTGACTATATAGTATTTTCACATGCACTACCATTAAATCTTCATAAAACCCAAAGCTGGGGTCATTTTACAGTCATAAAAAATTGTGCAAAAAAGAGTAAATTATTTAAGATTACTCTAAATTCAATATCTTAATTCTATTATTATACAGTTTTCTAATATATAGTGTTGTAGTTTTTAATTAATAATGGGGTCCCCGGTAACAGGTCCCCAGGGTCGAGACCACATGGTCTCCATGGCAGCGAATGGCAGCGGTGGTGGTGGCGGGCAGCATGAGACCAGACGGATATTAAAGTTAAGCATTTATTAGATGGATTATAGAGGAAAAGAAGCAGAAGAGGATAGAGAGAAGGAAAGAAGGAGAGAGAAGAGAGAAGGGGGAACAGGAGAAGGCTGTCTGCCTCTCCTGAGAGCTGTGGGGACAGAGCTAGAATGAAACTGCAACTCCAAGCCTGCTTGCTTGCAGACAAGAAGTGAGCATGGCTAACTCTTAAAGTGACAGGACTCCATTACATATAGGTTAGCTAATTATCCATTAGCTAACTTAATAAATTAACTTAATTAATAAATGATAAGTTAAACTTAATAGAATTAAGTTTAGCAGTAGGGTCATACAAAGCACACAACTATAAAGAAAAATGCTGTATCCTTTGCCTTGTAGATTGTGAAAATGAGAGCCGTTATCTGAGGATTAATCAGATTGCACTGTAGATGAGATTATCTATTGTTAGTAGGCTAGAAATTCCCTGGGTTTAAATGATATTGAGCATTTACAGAAATTAAGAAGAATAATTAGTAAATGCCCCTCGATCGAAGAATGGATAAGGAAAATGTGATACATTTACACAATGGAGTACTACACAGCAGAAAAAAATAACTTGAATTTTGCAGGAAAATGGATGGAGTTAGAAAACATTATTTTGAGTGAGGTAACCCAGACACAGAAAGACAATTATCACATGTACTCATCATAGGTGGTTTTTAAACATAAAGCAAAGAAAACCAGCCTACGAACCACAATCCCAGAGAACTTAGACAATGATGTGGACGCTAAGAGAGACTTACATAGATATAATCTACATGGGAAGTAGAAAGTAGAAAAAGACAAGATCTCCTGAGTAAATTGGGAGCATGGAGACCTTGGGGGAGGCTTGCAGGGGGGAGGGGAGAGGCAGGGAGGGGAGCAGAGAAAAATGTAGAGCTCAATAAATATCAATAAAAAATATATACAAAAAGAAGAATTAAACTTCTAATTCTTCCAGAGGTTGATCATATATCCAATGGTCAGGTAAGACCAGTTGTTTCTAGTTATTGAAATAGAAGTGATAAAACTTGAATTCATTAAGATGGAAGTAACCTGACACAAGATGAAAAAAATTCTGAAATCTTTATAAGCATCCTTGGAACTCAGTGGAGTTGCATGCCAGTGGAGGTATTTGTGTTCTTGACCTATCCAGTCAGGAAGGGCAATCTTTTCAAGCATCCTTGGCACTGAGTGAGTCACATCCAGGTAGAGGTGTTGATTCCCTGGAGATAGTAATTATGTAAATAGAGAGGGTCATTCATATTAAATTCAGTAGAAGAATCCTTCCCTTCTTCAGAATTAACTGTTGGTTCTTGGTTACTCCCCATGTTAGAAATAAATGTAGAGTGTATTGAGGAAGGAGTTTGCTATGCCCACTGGTTAAAAGTTTAATTTAAAAAACAAGTAGGAACGGCAACATGACTTAAGTAGTAAAGACATTCAATGCCAAATTTGATGACTTGCATTCAATTCTCAGAACTCATGTGTGGAAGGAGAGAATGGACTTCTATATGTCCCCCATTGC
Source organism: Dicrostonyx torquatus (assembly GCA_028555095.1). Taxonomy (NCBI): domain Eukaryota; kingdom Metazoa; phylum Chordata; class Mammalia; order Rodentia; family Cricetidae; genus Dicrostonyx; species Dicrostonyx torquatus. The sequence continues at coordinate 8,697,514 of JAQHUG010000019.1, read as the reverse complement.
ATGTGAACATGCGCACACACACACACACACACACACACACACACACACAGAGAGTAATAATAATAACCAAAAAAGGAAGTACTGTACTAGAATCAAGGTATATTGTCATGTATGAGTTCTGCGTTTCCCTCACCTCACTGAACCTTAGGTAGCCCTTAACACATTCAGGGAAGAAATACATACTACGGTTGTAGAAAATTAGTTGAAGATGTGTTACATTTGTTTATGCGGTGGAACATTTGTTTAATGATTCAAAGATGTCTTGCATTCTTTTATGTTGCATTTGTTTAACTCTGTAAAACTGTGTTACTTGGTCTAAAACACCTGATTGGTCGAATAAAGACCTGAATGGCTAATAGTCAATCAAGAGGTGGGGCTGCCAGGCAGAGAGAATAAATAGAAGAAAAGAAAAGAGGGAAGGAGCAAGAAAAGGAGGAGAGGAGGATGCCAGGGGCCAGCCACCCAGCCACCCAGCCAGACAAAGAATAAGAAGGAAAGAAATAGATAAAGGTGAATGCTTAGAGGCAGAAGGTAGGTGGGATAAGTTGTTAAGAAAAGCTGGCTAGAAATAAATCAAGCTAAGGCCAGACATTCATAAGAAAGAATAAGTCTCCTTGTGATTATTTGGGAGCTAGGTGGTGGGTGCGCAAAGAGTCAAAAAACCCAACAACACTCTTTGCAGAGTACTTGTGATCACTACTATGAGGATGGATTCTATAGCTTAAGGGCCTAGGAGCTTGTATGATCCCTAACTGAGATAGCACAGAGGTCAGCAGGCTATAAAGTCATGTGACATCTACCTGAAGGATGGGTTCTATTGACTGAAAAAACTAAAGGTCTAGCAAAGGAGAGTTTGGGATAACCATTCTGGGGAACTTAGGTGAGGCCAGGCCCAGCAGATAGCAAAAGCCAGGTTATTAACAATATCCACTCCCAGCCTTCTGGGTGGAAAACAGGTATACATCTCTTCCCTTGAGAAGATAGCCTATGTGATCATTTCTGGTTTCTCCAATGTTTCTCTGTGAGCACTCATGCCCTTTAGGAATAATTCTTAAGACAAGCATCTCCACCAACGCAAATAATTCCAATCAGACCGAATTAGACCAAATAAAAAATGCCCAC
>JAQHUG010000019.1:8671514-8681711 GCA_028555095.1 Dicrostonyx torquatus | reverse complement strand
GGAGATTTAAAGAGTGCTTTGACATGGATATGCAGAGTTTAGAGTTTTCCCAGCTGGGTTTTGGTCTTGCTTTGGCTCAGTATTTTCTCAGTATGTTCCCTTTCCTATGTTTTAGAATGGTAGCAAATATCCTGTCTCATTATATGTTGGAAGTATGTGATCTATTTTTTTATTCTGATTTTATATGGGATTACAATTAAGACATTGCATGAATCTCAGAAAGGACTTTGAACTTTGGACTTTTAAACATTGTTAAGACAGTTAGACTATGGGGACTTAGTCCAGCTTGAAGTTGGACTAAATGCGGCTTGCATTTTGATGTTGTTACAAGCTCATGGGGGACAGGGAGTGGAATGAGGTAGTTTGAATATAATCAGCCCCCATAATCTCATAGGGAATGACACTCTTAGGAGGTGTGACTTTGTTGAAGTATGTCCTTGTTGGAGGAATCGTGACACTGTGGGGCAGGGATTGAGGTTCCCTGTGCTCGGGATACTGCAGAGCATCTCAGTCTACTTACTATGGCCTGCACGTCAAGATGTAGCCAGTTCCATATTTACCTGCACACCTTCAGGCTCTTCACCATGGTTATAATAGACAGAACCTCTGAAACTCTAAGTGAAAAACCCCAGTTACATATTTTCTTTATGGGAGTTGCTGTGGCCATGGTGTCTTTTCACAGCAATAGAAAACCCTAACTAAGACAATATTCCCAATTTCAGGGATACCTTCCAACACCGTGAGAGTCACAAGATTACTTTATGTCTTGAAGATTGATAGACAGCTAAGCAAAGTCTCAGGAGGTAGAAATCTCTCCAGATCATCACAAATCTCTCAGGATCAGTGTTTACCATTTGCCAGGTGGAGAGAGAACAAAAGCCAGGTGTTATGGATGATATTAAATAAGGTGGTTTTTCTCACTTTCTGTTCCAAAGTAAATAGATGTCATAAACCGTATGACTTCTGAGTCAGAAGCCACAGCCCAGTATGGTGGTGGGAGGAACAAGCATGAGAGAACAGCCAGCAGTCCATGTCTGCCCTTTCTTTTGTTGCTGTCTCCAGCTTATAGGAGACCTGTGCTGGGAGAGGAAACACTTGGAGCAGGAAGCAGGAAGCCTTGTTGTTAATGGGTCTTAAGATGTCAATGCCTGACAAGAGACTATTACTATGAATGAATGTGCTCAGAGAACCTCTCATTAACTCAAGGACAACAGAGAAGCGGGCATTATGCTAAGAATTCTAACCACATCAGAGAAGAGGATTCCGACAACTCCTAACACTGTGCTGGACAACAGAATCACAGTTTAGAATTTTGATTGTTGTCCATTGGGCACCAAGTTTCGTGAAGCTGTGCTGTGTTCTTATTTAATGAGTACATGAGAAAGAAAGCTGCCTTCTGCTACTCCATTTTTTCATCTAGAAAGAAGAAAATGTAGAACACAAGCAGGGATGGGGAAGATTCTAATCACGGAAAGTTCTTCGCATTCATAGCCTCAGATGTAATAAAACAGTGGTGTCACCTTTGTGTTCTCAAAGATAATGGAACCTTATCATCTGCAAGGCATCAAAAACCTAGTCTGCTTTTAATGTGGAAGGAAACGTAAAAGTTCACGACTGTTCTACAAGGTGTGTCTAACCCGAGGCCCATGTGCCTGTGCTTGGGTAACTATGAAAGTCTCCCTCTTTACGACTGTAAACTTTCTTAAAATATTATGGAATTGTTTTTACAATCTTTTTGAAAAGTGGACAGCTCAGTTTCCATCATGAACTTCATAAATAACATCATGTAGTCGTTGTTGCAATGTCAGATTATAGGCCTAGGTACTAAAACCTACAAAACTGCAACTCAGGCAATACACTTACCTTACAGAGATTCACAGATTTAGAAGCCTACGAATGGATGGTGGTGGCTGGTGAGGGAGGGAGAGTCACTGGCCTTTGGGGACTTGATGGTAGTTTAACATACTCTAATATGTAGACCTACATCTGTGGGAACCCTAGTTAGGGTTTCCATTGCCGTGAAGAGATAGCATGACCACAACAACACTTATAAACGAAAATATTTAATTGGGGCTGGCTTTCAGCTCAGAGGTTTACTCATTGTAATCACGGCTTTAAGCGTGGCAGCGTGTAGTAGACAGAAATGGTGCTGGAGAAGGAACTGAGAGTTCTACATCTTGATTCATAGGTCTGTATTCTACACTGATTAAGTATATAATCGCCCCCCACACACATACACAGTGACACACTTCCTCCAACCAGGCCACACCTACTCCAACAAGGCAACACATCCTAATAGTGCAGGTCCTAGGGTCGAAGCATTCAAACACATGAGTGTATAGGGCCATACCTATTCAAAACAAAACGACAGGTATATGGGTATCAGTTATTAGAATAATAACAGCAACACACATGAAGTCGGGAGGGTAATGGAATGGGGGCCTTTAAATGAGTTGGATGGAGATGATAGTGGAATGTTATGGGTAAATTGTTATGGGTAAAAGTTTGAAATTTTCAAATAATAAATCAAAATGTTTTGAAGAAGCCACAGGACAGAGAGATTGCTCGGTGGTTAGGAGCACATGCTGTAGCTGGGGTGATGACATATGACATTAATCTCAATACTCGGGAGGCAGAGGCAGTTGGATCTCTGTGACTTGAGGACACTCTGGTCTATAGCTAGTTCCAGGCCAACGAGGGCTGTCTCAGTGATACTGTGTCTCAAGTTGTGTCATGAGGCTGTGTCTCAACAAACAAACAAATGATAGAAAAAAGAGCACATACTGCTCTTACAGAGGACTCGGTTTGATTCCTAGCACCCCCGTAGGCTGAGTGTCAACTACTGGAATCCCACTTCTGGGTCACCTGATGCCTTCTTCTAGCGTCTGTGAGCACCTCACTCATGCATGCACAAACCCTCAAAATGCACTCATATACACACATAACTAAAACCATAATAAATCTTATTTTAAAGCTTATAGGGAGTAGATCCAATCTTTATTACAGAAGTAAGGCCAGTCTCTAGCCAATGAACTAGAAATAGGATATATTTAAAAAGAATCATGTGTTCTTAAAAAGAAACAAGGTTTATTACCACAATCGTAGCACCCACTACCATGTATGATTTCCTATTCTCCAATATGCCTGAGCCTCAGTTTCTTCACATAGAATGAAGTACAGTAGTACTTTATATTTAGGTTATTTTTTAAAGCATTTTATAAAAGCACCAACCTGAAGAACTATCAGACATCAGGTACTCAATAAGCCATAGGTTCTGTCCTCATTATCTATGAAAGAAAGCTGCCCTGTTTCATGCTGTGATGGGAATGGGCTAAACCTCTGAACTGTAAGTCAGCCCCAGTTAAATATTTTCCTTTATAAGAGTTTCCTTTTTTTTTTTTTTTTTTTTTGGTTTTTCGAGACAGGGTTTCTCTGTGGCTTTGGAGTCTGCGCTGGAACTAGCTCTTGTAGACCAGGCTGGTTCCATGGCCATGGTATCTCTTCATAGCAACAGAATCCTTAACAAACACACCTATGGATGTAGGTCTACCTATAGGACAATGGGTAACCTACTGTCAAGTCCCCAAAGGGCAGTGACTTTCCCTCTCTCAGCAGTCACGGCCACCCATAAGCTTCTAAATCCACAAGTCTCTGTAAGAGTATTGGTATTGGTTTCACACCAATGCCATTACCTCTATCCACTTTATTTTTCACAAAGAAAATTCATATTCATATTTTAGGTGTTTATTAGAAGGTGATGTTAGAATACTGTGGCTGGTACAGGTGACTCCTTGGACAACATGTGCCTTGGATTTGCTGAGCAAGGACAAAGTGCTGTCTGGTCATGTATGTTTCCACACTGATCTCAAGGCTGCTGAAGTAGCATGTAGCTCAAGGACGCTGAACGGCAGATGCTGGAGTGCTTTCTTACCATTGCTCATCTAATCGTGTTTCCACACTAGGACTCCCCCGTTTGTCTGTGGCCACCTTAAACTACTGAGCAGAGAGAAATACCCGGATGTAAAAGAACACTGCTTGGATTCATGCATGCTGCTAACAGATGGGCATATTAAACTTGACCGTCCATTTATCAGCTTGGAAAACCCATTTTCTCTGTATTGTAGCATCACCAAATGTTTAAATGCCTCTCAATTTTACAGCATTATACTTCTCCAGTTTCCTCTCCATACAGCTGGTCCACTCTTACCACTTACCAGATTCTATTTAGTAAAAAAAAGGATTACATAAGACTTGAGGGCAGCACAACCTTTACCTCCAAGACTTTTCCTGTTGGTAATATGAGTCAGCTCAGGGTGGACCTAGCCCGTTTGTTTCCTGTTCTTACAGAACTCTAAGACTTAGCATCTTCAGGTTTGGGGAAGTAAAGGATGCGGCTGCAGATGCTGTGGATGCTCTGGATTCAGCTGCCTTCCCTTGGCTCTGCAGTCCTCATCCCCCTGAGAGAGTGGTCTGGAAGAAGGGCTCATTAGCAAAAGCCGGTGTTGATGCATGCCTATGTCTCCAAAGGAAAGCAGAAGCCACATTCTTCAGCACGGTTTATATCAACTGCTTTTACAGCCAGTCTCTACGCCTCACTGTGCAATTCCAGGGTGTTCCAGGGTGCACTGTGTATAGTCTGACTGCCCTACTGAGCCTGCTCTGGACTACCAAGGGTTCAGAGTCTGATATCCCTCCTTCAGCTGGGTATAAAGGTCACAGTATAGCCCAAAAGACCAGGAGGAGATTCATGATAAGGAGCGAATATTTTATCAAGGTATCTAGAGATGTCAGCAGCAAGGGAAAGATGTCCTGAGCTTATCTCAGAGGACTGACCTTCAGACACTCACAGAAATCCCTTTTCCCCCATTAGATGATGGGAAAGAACATTTCTAGGTTATATTGTTAACTATGTCATAAAAATTAAAAGAGCATATGAGGTATAGTATTTAACTTCAGAATTTATGAATTCTGCTTTTTATTGCAAGTAGCTCAGCTTTTTCACATCAAAGACCAACAGACATGTGGAAATGAGACTGCATAAAGATAAGCTCTGGGGGCGGTGCGTGAGCCTGCTGTCCTGGGGTACAGTGGGTGCTGCTTATGTCTTGAAACTCTGGGTCAGCCACAACATCTGGGGTAAACCACCCCTTTGGTTTAGCTCATTTCCACGGGAGGCTAATCTTTGAAACAGTTGGCCAATCAGAGGTTGTAATTTGCTCCCACTCTCTCCACCCTTGGTCAGAATTTGCCGCTTAAATAATGTCTCTGCTGAGGTGATTGATTTCAATGGAACCAATTTAAATAGAAAACTTTTCTTTATTGATTTTAATTGTCCTTTCCTTGTTTATTCATCTATCAATTAACTAATCCCTAATTACAAGTCAAATGCAATTTATGAAGTTTAACTGAAATGCAAATATTTTCTTTAATCTTTCTTGTATTGTGTATACACATGTGTGTATTTTGTGTGTTCGTGGGTTTGGGCATCCTTGTGTGTATGAATGAAAGCACACGTATGCCACAATATGTGTTATGAGTCAAAGGACAGCCTTATGTATGATTCTAACCTGCCACCTTGCATAAGAGAGTCTCTGTTCTGCACCTGTGTAAGTCAGGCTAGTTGGCCCATGAGCGTCCCCGCGTCCTCCCGTTAACACCTTCCATGTTAGTATCGGAGTCAAGGGATTGCACATGTGTGCCGCTGTGCTTGACTTTGTGTGGGTCCTGGGCACTTGAACTCGTTCTTCACATTTGCAAGGCAAGCTCACTGAGCTATTGTTAATCCGACTAGGCAAGAATAAGACCACCACCAGAATTTTGAACCAAATTTGAAGCAAGCTTTGAGTGACTATAAAATGACACTAAAAATGGACTCTAACTGAATTTACAGCCCTGGTTGTAGGTTTCTGGTTTAGCAATAAGCAGAGCTGTAAAACTGCTTCAGTCACATTTAGCTTTTCTGTGCTTTACCATTGCCAGGTAAGCTAGGAGTTGCCCTAACAAGTGACTCTTCCCTCAGGATAAAGGGTCTTCCCATGAAGACAGAGAGTCCTAATTAGGTTTCAGTTGCTGTGACAAAGACCATGACCAAAAGCAACTTGGACAGTGTCTTAGGGTTTTTCTTGCTGTGAAGAGACACCATGACCACAGCAACTCTTATAAAGAAAACATTTAATTGTAGTGACTCGCTTACAGTTTTATAGGTTCAGTCCATTATCACCATAATGGTGACACGGAGGTGTGCAGACAGATGTGGTACTGGAGAGATACCCAAGAGTCCTATATCTTGCAGGCAGCAGGAACTCAATTGGGTTACTAGGTGGTATCCTGAGCATAAATAACCTCAAAATCTGCCCCCACCGTGACACACTTCCTCTAACAAGGCCACACCCCTATGAGATTATGGGGGTCAACTACATTCAAACTACCTCATTCCACTCCCTGAACCCCATGAGCTTGCAACAATATCACAATACAAAATATATTCATTTAGTCCAACTTCAAAGGTCCCATAGTCTAACAGTCTCATCAAAGTTTAAAAGTACAAAGTTCAAAGTATCTTCCAAGATTCATGCCGTCTCTTAACTGTAATACCCTATAAAATCAAAATTAAGAAAATTGATCACATACTTCCAACATATAGTAACACAGGATATACACTACCATTCTAAAACATAGGAAAGGGAACATACTGAGGAAATATTGGATCAAACCAAGACCGCAACATAGCTGGGCAAACTCTGTATGTCCATGTCTGATATCAAAATGCTCTTTAAATCTACTCTGCTCAGCTTTGTTAGCTGCAGTACACTTCCTTCTCCTGGGCTGGTTCCACTCCCTGTCAGCAGCTCTACTTGGCAGGTATATCACTGTTCTGACGTCTCTAACATCTTGGGGTCTCCAAGGCAATCCAGGTTTCACAGTCACAGCTTCATGCAATGGCCTTTCTTCTAGGCCTTCATTCGCAGACACGTCAGTGAATACACCTGGCCTCGGCAGCTTTCTTCAGTTGCAGAAGCAAATTCCATACCTGTTTCTTCTATCCTTAACTCTAAACCAAAATCACGTGGCCAAAGCTGCCAAGTTCTGCTTACTGGGGCTGGAATTTATTCAATTATGCCTGAAACTGGATCTATAGACCAGGCTGGCCTCTAACTCAGATCTGCTAGCCTCTGCCTTCCCAGTGTGGAGATTAAGGGCATGCACTACCACATCTGGAGTTAAGCTTTTCTTTAATTCCTTTTCACAAGTTGTAAACTTAGCTGGGTTCCATTTCTTAATCTGTTTATTTCCTTGAGTACAGGACTTAGCTCCATTTTTCCTCCTGATGCTTCTTTTCCCCTCAGTTTGCACCTTTTGTATTTGTACTTGCTCAGCCTGTTCCCTTTCATCATAAATCTTCATTAGAGTGAACACTATTAATCCCAAGACAGAGTCCATACTAGGCTCTTTAAAGATTTCCTCTGCCAAAGGAATTAATGAAAAACTCTTCACTTTAGTCTCAGTCAGACTGCTCAAACAAGCAAAAATAGTCACAATCTTTACCAAAATATTACAAAAACGATCTCTAGGCAACATACTAAAACTCTCCTCCAGACGTCCTTGAACCAGGCCCCCACAGTTCAAATCCTATTCAGCATCACTATCTTCCATGTTCCTGCCAGTATGGCCCATTAAGCAGGACTTAAAGCATCCACTGCTTTCCTAACCCAACTTCCTAGGTTGAGATTCTTCCAGACAGAAGCATGGTCAGGCCTATTACAGCAATATCTCACTCCTGGTACCAGTTTTGTCTTGGGGTTTTATTGGCGGTAAAGACCATGTTAATCTTGGCCATGTTAATTCTTTTAAGGGAACCATTTAATAGGGCTAGCTTATACTTTCAAAATTTGTATTACATAAGTAACCCCAAAAATTCTAACAGGGAATCCCTACAACTGATAAGCCCCTTCATCGATGTGGCTGGATATAAGATTAAATAAAAGATATTAGTAGCTTCCCTGTAAACCCCTTAAGGGACAGGAGTGGCCAGACCCCTCCCCGAAGACCTCCAACTGCCAGGTTTCATCCACAAAATACTCTAACTGCCGTAACAGCTGGACCCAGCACCACCCTACAGTGTAAAAAGTTCAGACTCTGGAATTGAAATCCCACCCTAAAAAGCCTCACCCTGAAAGGTTCCCCTTTCTCCTCCCCATCCCCCTACAACACAGAAAAAATTCTATATAAGCCCTGACTTCTTCTCAGTTCCCTGCTGTTTCTTGCCCAAGCAGAAGTAACCACCCTCCTGATTTTTTTTTTTACCGTCAATAAATTTCTTGTGCGAAGTTTATTATGAGGTGTGATTTTGTGTTATTCCATGGCTCCCAACTGCTAGGATTCCTTTAATTCTTAGCTATAACACTTATATTTTGTGCCAAAACCTGGATAGGCTCTCCTAGTGCCTAAGATGCCCTGGGGCCCTACCCCTCATTCCCAGTCCACCTACAACACTCACTTTCCAGCACACCAATCCCTCGGCACTCCATCCACCCATCCACCAGGAAGAATTAAGTAAATTTCCCCTTTGGTCAATGTAAATGTTCCCTTGAGTCCACGGAAGTAACCATTGAGTCTGGAACTGCTCTGGCACTCTTGGAGTTGGAGGCATGCCCAGTCAAGCTCTTTATGACTGCAGATGGCCCTTTCCACCTGACCTCATCCCCCTACCCTTGGAGATATGATCCTGCAGTTTCCTTAGGGCCAGCCAGGCTATTGTGCCTTTTCCTGTCTTCCCTCAGGAGCTGCCTGGAATCGCACAGTTTCTTAGGTCCTCGTGGCTTTTGTGACTTCATTCTCCAACCCATTCCTGTGGATGAGAACCCCCTCCTAGAGCTCTCTTTGTCCTCATCTTCTGGCCTCTACACAAGCCCTGGTACGAGGCACTTAGTTTCTCCTCTGGCTTAGTCAGGCTAAGCCCTGACCCCGCTGACTGTGTCAATGACCCACTGAATGATTGGTCCTTATTGGGTCCTCCCTGTGTTCATGGGATGCAGGCGACTATAGGCTGTAATGACATTTTCTTTGCCCTCTCTCACCCATGGAAATGGAGTCTTCCATATACTCTCATGCCCTCTTGAGATGCCTCTTAGAAAACCTCCATCCTTTCCACCTGACACCCCACCTGAAGGGCCCTAAATGGAGTTACTTTTGCAATTGGATTTGGCCTAAATGTGCCTTAGATAATCAATACCAAGTGTCGACTTGTGGCACCTTAGATCCTAACATTTTGGGGGGCCTTTATGTAACTGCCAACTATCTGGAAAATGGAAAGAGGTTCCCTGTTACCTATTTTTTTTTGTCCCACATCAAATCCAGTTTGTTTTTTATATAGTCTTTCTTCCCATGATATGACTGTCTGTCTTTTAAGTTACCAAATGATGAATCTGTAAATTTGCTGCAAAGTGGTAGGCAGGATCCAGACCTAGCAGAAGAGCAAGAAAGCAAAGGAGTAGGCCAGCTCCGATGTGCACACACACAAGCCGTGTACACACACTACACACTCTCATCACTGCCTCGTGTGTGTCACAGCTCCCTTCTGCAACGCCCTCCGTCTATAGCCAGAGCTCACAAACTTCATGTCTCTAATCCGAATTTGTCCCCATCTTACTGGAGTCAGTTTTACAGGGATTTAGGCATCTTGTAGGTATGAGTGGCATCGAACTGTTGTTTCATGCTGTCCAACTTCAATTAAAAGCTGGCTCTGGAGTTGGGATATGGCTCCCTATTCCCTGGACCCAAACATACTTGTTTAATGGTTTATTTCAAAATCTCTCACATATCAGGAGAGCCACCTGACTATGTGACAGAGAAAGGAGAGCAAAGCAAAATAAAAGGCCCGCTAGGCACTATTGCTGTTCACCTCATGCTCCTTTGGTTTAGGTTTAACTGTGTAAAACCTTTGCTTAGGTATAAATCTTATCTCAAGGTTCATAAAACTGCAAACTTTCTGTACCTCAAGATTTTAAAGCCCATTGGGTATGATTAAAACAATGTAAAATCTGTAACAAAGGGATTAACTTAAAACTCATAATATCGGGGTGATGGCTAAAAACTGTCAGGGACCATTTGCCCTAATAATTACAGAAGGTCATCAAAGGCCTTTGACTTAGAATGTTTAACAGAGCCAGCTAGGAGTTTTGACTCTAGAAAGCTTAC
>JAQHUG010000019.1:8598006-8634775 GCA_028555095.1 Dicrostonyx torquatus | reverse complement strand
ATCACTCAGTACCTGTGGCCCCTCCCAGCTCTGCCAGCATCACTCAGTACCTGTGGCTCCTCCCATTCCTCCCAGCATCACTCAGTACCTGTGGCTCCTCCCAGTACTTCTCACCCCGTCCCCACCCTAAACCTCTCCCTCCCTGGAGCTGGGCTCCCACTTTCCTTCCATAGCATCTCTTCCCTATATAACACAGCCTTTCTGGCCTTGCAGTCTCTTGGTACCCAAGCACTCTCTTGGTCATCTTAGTTAGCTTATGGATCCTCTCTCTGTTATGCCCAGATCACAGAGTCCCACCAAAACTAACTAGGAGACCGAGCCCTGTATGTAAAAGCAAAGAGCCTTTATTCTTACACAAGTTTACAAACTTGAACTCTCCAATGTATTGGAGAGCCCTGAGCTCAGCTGGGCTTGGGTTTTTATAGTAGCAAAGGTAGGGGTTGAGGGCTTTCTAAGGTTCAGGATCCCTAATTGGCTGACATTTGTCCTGCTGAACAGCAATGGGTGTGTGCTGGCGGTGATCCTGTCTACATCTACAATGGTTGGAATGTTAGGAATTTCCTTGGTTGGTCTGTTCCTGGGTGGTGCCAGCTTATGGCTTTTCCTGGAATCCGGTGCTGCCAGCTATGGCAGCTGTGTGGCCTGGGCCCCATGTGTAGCCAGGCTGCCCTGGGCCCCACACTCCCTTCTTTCTCTTTCTTATCCCTCACCCTGAAATCCCCTCCCCTCCATGGCCTGGTTCAATCTAGGCCCTTCCAGACACCTCAGAATTTTCTCTCCCACACATCTACAATAGATTTCTTTTCCTCAGCCATACCTTAGAGTGCTCATGTCCTCATTTTTCATTCAGCATCTACACAAAGGAGAATTTTATAGAACCGTTTTTGCTAGGATACCATGGCCGTGGTTTATTTGCACAATGGAATATTATTCAACTATTAAGAAAGATGAAATTTGCAGGCAAATGGATGGAGCTTGGAAAATAATCTTCCTGAGTGAGGTAACCCAGACCCCAAAAGACAAACAGTGTATGTTTTCTCTTGTATGTTAATGTTAGTCTTTAGGATTTAGATATGTATGTTTCAATCTGAACAACCACGAAGGTTAGGAAGGAAGCTAGTAAGGTTCATGGGAGGGAGGAGAATCTTCCAAGGAAGGGGAAACAGAGTCTAGTGTTACCAAGGGATAAAGGGGAAGCTAGAACAGAAGGATTAAGTGGGAGGGCAGGATAAGAGAGGGAATGTAAGGAGGGAAAACCTCACCCTACAGGCCTTTTGAAAAGCCATGTGGAAACCTACAATTGTAAAACACTTCCTAAAATATATGCATATATGAAATAAATTATATTTATATATAATGCATATAATGTGGAAGACAACACCTCACCTAGACATCTTATGCCACCAACTAAAACCTCCAGCGCCAGGAATGAGTTAAATTTTGTTGAGTCATTAGTCAGACAGATCCCATAGATGTGTCCCCAAAACATCACAGCCCATCAGGGCTAGCGATTAATCTATATAACCGCATGTAAATTTATTAATTATAGTCTAGGAAGGTGTCTTAACCTTTGACATAGAAACTCTGGAGCCCCAGTTACCAAAATCTTACTATGTAAACATGATTCATACACTATAAAAATAGAAACACAAGCAGGATAGAATCAAATTTCATACCATGCTGATTTCTTCAGTAGTCTGTTTAAAGAGTGTTTCTTCTTTTCAGACGAGGCCCTGCTGTTTTGTAAATGATCGTATTTCTTCAAAATCTGTTCAGAAGGCCAACTTGTTCAAAGAGCAGCACCGATAATGAGAAGACCATGACCCTCTAGCTGCCAGCGAGTAGAACAGTGAGAATGAACTCATTCCAGGATCGATTTCCAGCCAACACTGTAAAGAAGGAAACTGGTAATTCAAGAAACAGCTATACATTAACTGAATAAATTTTAACATTATATAAAAATTGCATATAATTACTATTAAGAATACAGTAAGCATTATATATGTATATATATTATGTCTTTTCCTATTATATATGTGCGTGTATGAGTGTGTGTATATGTGTGTGTGTACATGTGTACGTGTGTGTGTGTTTGAGACAAAATCTCCCTATGTAACCCTGACTGTCCTGGAACTAGCTGTGTAGACCAGGCTGGCCTCACACTCAGAGATTCACCTGCCTCTGCCTCCCAAGTGCTCAGATAAAAGACTTGTGTCATGATGCCCAGCTTAACATTGAATAACTTTGACCACCTTCAATTTAGAAGGAAGAACACGCATATTCCCTCCCCTCAGCTCTCGCTGTGTTCAAAGGCTGTAATGTGAGTCTTTTCTCAAGACCTTCAGTGCTTGGCTTATGAGCAATGCTTTGGTCTCAGAACATGGTTTAGCCCCCAGGGACTGGACATGTTGGAAATGCCAAGGAATTGGGTCAAAAGGAGTAGCCCTCGGTATGTGATGGGCATGAGCTGGTCAATGTAGAGCCAAACTTCTCTGCCTTTAGGTAGGATGACTTCGGGATGTATTTTATCCAGTCTTCAAGAAGTCCACAGTGAGTTCTATCCCAGTTGTAATTTGAATATTAACTCATCCAGCATAGACTTATTTCCTTCCTTTCTGCTATTTCTTCCTCTTCCATATATACCCCAAAATAGGCTGTCATGAAGAATTTAACAGTGAGTGCTAAGGTTTGGGTCCCTTCCAAAATTCTTTTTTAATCTCAATCATTATTGCTCTATTACTAAGAAATATAATACTAAGAAGCTTTGTGGGAGTGATTAAATTATGTGGGCAGCCTCTGCTCATAGAAATGGAATTGACATCATTTTTAAAAGACGTGGGATTGTTTGAAGTGTCTTCTTTCCCCTCATAAAAGGAATCAACACTTTATCAGCATCCCTGACCTCTATACACTAGATGATAAGTGCATTTCCTCTTAGCTATGACAGCTCAAACTGTTCAAGACATTAACAAACATTCCTACTGGAAGTATCGTGTAGGGACCTCTCCTGGTTCAAAGTCACTTAATAGAACTCAGCTCATGATGAGTGAGGTCAGCTAACCTCATGGTCCCTTAATGTTCCATAGCCAGGTTCTCTATCTTTACCAGTCCCCAGAAACATGTCAAGAGCAGGTTTTTGTTTGTTCATTTGTTTGTTTGTTTTGGTGGAGGATTTCAAGACAAGGTTTCTCTGTAGCTTTGGAGCCTGTCCTGGGACTAGCTCTTGTAGACCAGGCTGGCCTCGAACTCATAGAGATCCACCTGCCTCTGTCTCCTGAGTGATGAGATTAAAGGTGTGCACCACCACTGTCCAGCAAGAGCTGGTAATTTATTAGTGAGGTATTAAATATAGACCCACTATAAATGTTGTTGTTTCATTTTAGAAACCTAAATATCTACATCATGATCCCTACATCGGAGCAGTTAGTTCTTTTACTCTTATTTCTAATACCAGAGTAATGTGCTTACCTTAATGGTTCTAGTATTAATAAAAACTTGGGAGTCTGAAATTGAGATTAAAAAACTAATATTTCCAAGGAATAGGGAAGGGATGATTGACTGATCCTACTTTTCATGTTTTCCAGATCCAGAAGTCCCACAAAATCTCCCCAAGCCCTCTTCCTGACCCTCTCTATCCAGCTTCCTCAGTCCTCCAATGTATCTATGACTAATTCTGATCAGCTAGTCGCTGACTCCACCCTTTGATTCAAGGTGTAACTTTATGGGCACAGTGGATGGAGAGGCAGTGTGAACAGTTCTGCAACACCAGAGGGCTTACTGCATCAAATAGGCTAACCAACAGGGCTGCCTGCATTGCAGCCTGGAACTGTGGTGTGGTCTTTTCCACTCTAATTCTCACCGATTGGTATTGGGATTCCCTCTTCAGTGTGGGGGGTATGAGTTAAGACATCATTTTCTTCTTCACTTTGGAAGCAATATCTCAATGTGCCCCTCATTTTACTCCTGTCCTCTGGAGCATATGCGTTTTATCCAAACTGTCAACATACTTCATACTTCTGGCTTGTCTGGTCCATTAACATGATGCTGTCAAGACAGTTAGCCAGTATCAGAATGCTTAAGGCATGTAATTTCTGGGTTCTTTGGATCAGTTAACAAAATTCCCAAGAAAGACCATAAATTTATACTATTCCATGTATCATGCTTTTTGATACTTCTTTGTTGACTTTTTGGGGGGTGGGAATGCTTTGTTTTAGTTGATTGTCATCTTCCAGGACCTTTGAGTTTCTGTAGTGGTCAGCCTGATTAATTAGATGGGATACACTAGGGGTCATCACTTTCACACCCTTAAAAATCCCTCAATGTGGTTCTAATACCTGACTTTATATAGGGGGAATCACAATTGCTTGCCTGTCTTACCTCTGGGAATATCATGCTTCGTGGCCATCTATCATGACCACACATAGGCTTCCCATCTGCCAATTCACCTTGCTGTTCATTCTGATAGCTAAGCATTGCTGCCAGGTTTCTTCTTGCTTCAGACCATCTTCTCCCCATTTCTACCAGGAAGATGGACTCTCTCCCAGCATCTCCTGGGCCCTCACCTTCAGATGATCATCACCACAGGACACCTCAGCCACAGAAGTGCCCCTCTCAGCCATTCTTCCTCATCACTGAGATCAAGACCATCCCCAGTAATAGCCTATCCTGATGATTTTCAAAGTGTGGCTATAACTAGACTAGATAGCTCCAACCCAAGACGTAGGCTCTGGGATGTCTTTTTCCAACCATGGTCCTGGCAATGGCAGCATAATACAATTGTCAAGATTGGGGATTTGGTGTCTTTGGAACTCTGTGGCCTTTATGAAAGTCTTGCTCCCAAGTCTTTCGTTTTTGTTGTGTTCCTGGTTTTTGTTTTGTCTTTGGACTTTCCAGGAGGCCCTCTGATGTCTGCGCGTCACCGTGCATTGGTGATCACTCACCTTCAGCATTTCGCTGTCTTCCTCCAATATACGGATAACATGCAACAGTGGATTTGGGAATTTCTTGCTCTAATTAATCTGATCCCACAAGCAGCTGGGGTACCATAGCTGTAAACTCACTTCCTCCTATTGGCGTTCCATCCCTATTTACCACAAGGATTTTATCAACTGTGACTCTCTCTAATAAAGCAGTTTTCATTGCCTTTTGGCTGGCTGGGGTTACAGATCCCAAATCGCATTTTAGAGCCTGTGTTACCAGGCTGCTTCTCAAACTGTTTGTAGCTGGAGTCTCTGGGGCTCTGATCTGCTTGGCTGTGCTTACGAGGGAGTTACTGTGGCTTGAATGTGCTTCTCCTCCCAGACTTATGTTGGAATCTAATGGCCAGTGGTGTGAGGTTGGAGGGTGTGGCCCTTAAGAGGCCATTAGGTTTTGTGCTGGCTAGTTTTTGTCAACTTGACACACACCAGTTTTCTGGGAAGTTGAGGGGACCTCAGCTGAGGAATTGCTTCCATCAGACTGCCCTGTCTGTATGTCGCTAGGGCAACAGTTCCAAACCTATGGGTCATGACCTCTTTTGGGGTCACATATCAGATATTTACATTATGATTCATAGCACTAGGAAAATTGCAGTATGAAGTAGCAACGAAATAATTTTATGGTTGGGAGTAACCACAACATGAGGAGCTGTATTAAAGGGCCTCAGCATTGGAAAGGTTGAGAGGCCCATGCATGTATACTCCACTCCAGATACTTCTTGAGTCTCCTCTCTTCCCTAAAACATCTAAGTTCATTTGAGAGAAATCATGATTTCAGATTTGAGATTTTGCAAATTAAGAATAATGACCTATAATTGCAAAAGGGCTGCTTTCCCAAGGTCAGAAAATCCACGAGGAATTTTCACAGGTAACTTAAAGACCCTTGCACCAGTTTAACAGCTTTAGCAGTAGTATAAGGTTTTTAAAAATTATATATAAGGGTTAAAAATACTTATGTACTTTAGCTAGGCCTTCACCATTTTCACCCAAGCCCTCCTTCCTGGCAAGGCAGGATAAAGTTGTAAATAACTTTTAACAAGCAAGAGAAAGCCTCCTTCTTGGTGAACGGGGTAAGGTCATAAATAACTTCAATTAACTGCTTATCTAAACAGGACTGACCAAGCAAAAAGTCCAGGTGTACCCGCTGATATCCTGTGAGAGCGTCCGAGGAGCCCCTTTTCCAGGGACCAAAGAAACTTGGACTGGCCAAATGGCCTTCTATTGATTTATAGTGAATACTTATCACATATGCCCACGACCCCTATACCATGCCTGTGAGCTGTGCTTATAAGCTAAACCTCGTGCCTTTGCAGCAATTGATGTGGTTCTTGGTGGTCTTTGGGGTGCACACTCGTGAGGTGCCCCCCCAAAATTGGGGTCCAACAGTAGCAATGCCATAATTTAGCAAGGCTTAAGACTAGCAATATCCTCGGACTGACAAGCATACCCCCTCCTCTCAAGCCCTAGATAAGAACACCAGCCAGGTCACCCTGTTCTACGTAAGCGGAACATCTGTGGGCTGATATCTGAAGGCCAGGCCTAATAGAAAATACCAGATGTCCATAACCAAGGACAAAGCTGACATATCTGAGTTTGAGCCAAGTCACCCCTCGCCTCATTAGAACTAACCAATAATCATGCTTTTGCTTCTGTAAGCCCGCTTCTGCTGTTTTAGGGTTATAAATACCAGTTCTGGACTCTAGAGGACATGCTCAGCTCCTGAATGCTGTAGCATCCACAGACGCCCATGCAATAAAAAGCCTCTTGCTGTATGCATCCAGAATGGTCTTGTTTCGTGTCTTGGCGGTGGTCATTTCACTGATAAGGCACCCAGGACCCTTGGGGTCTGGGGTCTTTCAGTAACAAGGTTGTCTTTACCAACAGCCTTGATTGGGCCCATGCTCACACTGACCCAGGTTTGCTGTTTGTCCAGTCTGAAAATTCTTCCCCATTTCTTTAAGTTAATCTATTCCTACAACTGTAAAATATTCGGATGTCCCTGGCAAACCCACATTAAGACAGTCTTCGAAGAGTGTTCTCCTTCCTTCATCACATTCCTATAATTATTGTATTAATTTGCAGATTTTCCTGTGAATTTTATTCCTCCCTTGATTTGACCTAAACGTACCATCATCAAACCTTGTTTCTAATGTAGAAAATATTTCTTGTGCTGGGCAGTGGTGGCGCATGCCTTTAATCCCAGCACTCGGGAGGCAGAGGCAGGCAGATCTCTGTGAGTTTGAGACTAGCCTGGTCTACAAGAGCTAGTTCCAGGACAGGCTCCAAAGCTACAGAGAAACCCTGTCTCAAAAAACCAAAAAAAAAGAAAGAAAGAAAAAGAAAATATTTCTTGCTTGTTTATATTTTTTGTGTTAATCAAATTTTGTCAAATTTTATAATGCAATGGTTAAGAGATGAGATTTGGAAAAATATCATAGTAGATTTTTCTAGTTAATATTATGAGCATGACCCGAGGGCTCTAGTTTTGATGTTGAGAATACACAGCAATGCACCATCTCACAGGGTTCTTAGGAAGATTTAAAAACTGTGGGAAATGCTAACTCGTTGTAGGTCTGGTGTTCTTGTTACAATATGAAGCTTCATGGTATGGAATAAAATAAATCTACTTCTCTCAGAAAACACAATTTTGAGAGGCTTCATGAGGCCCAGAGAAACAGAAAAATCCAATTCTGAAAATCCTATAGACTTGGTCACCTGTTATTGAAGACCAGGCTGCCAACTACAATTGTCTAAAAGAAAATTTCTTAATCTGTTTTGAGGTAATTAGCCTTCAGGAGACCATGGGCAATTGAGTCAGCAGCATCAGTGACCAAAGTGCACAAGGAGAAAGGGCACTGTGTGCCGGGATCAGCGACCGACCCGTTCACAACCTCTCTTTGGAGCTGACAGAGGACGCTCGCTGTAAAGGCAGGCACAGGTACAATGCAGAGGGAAGAGAGACTAGCCTGGCACTTTACAAGCCTGCTGCTCCCTGCCTTTCAGCCAGATGGGCTGTGGGGGTGTGCCCCACCCCGAATGTCTCATGGAACCCTTTCCAGAAGACTTTTTTTTTTTTGATCTTCGAGACCAGGTTTCCCTATCGTTTTTGGTGCCTGCTCTTGTAGACCAGGCTGGCCTCGAACTCACAGAGATCTGCCTGCCTCTGCCTCCCGAGTGCTGGGATTAAAAGCGTGTGCCACTACTGCCAGGCTCCAGAAGACTTTTGTTGCATTTTTCACCTCTCTTGATCACAAAAACAACACAGGCCTTCCTCAAAAAAGCCAGAACACATAGAAAAGTAAAAGCAGCTAACTCAAGTGATAGAACTGTTTTTCTTTATTCTGAGAGCCATTTTAGCAGCATCATGTAATACAATCACATCCTTTGCAAAAGGAAAAAGGTTTTAAAATCCATATTACTGTGCAGCAATCTCTTCTTCCATTTATCAGTATAATTACTTGGGGCCAGGCGGGGAGCTCAGAGGGCAAAGTGCCTGCAGGATGCCCTGACCACCTGAGCTCAGCTCCCAGTAGTGATAGAAAGACTGGGAACAGTTTGTCCTTTGACCTCCACACATGTGCCAGAGTACGTGAACACCCTCACACACAAATATGCATATGCACAAAGTAAATTGTTAAAATAATTACTTTGGTAGAACAGTTGGCAAATGACTTTGATGTCTGCATGGTACTGTTTTACAGAAATATCTCAAAATGTACTTAGTTCAAGTGGTACATATTTATACTGTTTGAAACTTACACATGCATTTGCTTTTGAGAGTCACTAAAGCAGACTTGGTGGAGGGCTCCCCCGGTCAAGCCAGCTCTCATACGGATGCCCGTGTTCCTCATGCTAGATCGGGTCGGAGCATACCTAGCGGTCCTTCCTAGTCCACTTGGCATCTCTGCCTTGCAAAGCCATTACCAGGGAACCCTGCTGTATAGGGCTGGGTTCTATCATGAAATTGTCCTAAAAAGCAACTCTTCAAAACAAAAGTGCAGTGGTAGCTGGTAAGCAATAAGTGAGACATCTTTGATAGTTAAGGATGTCGCTAGTGGGCAATGACATAGATACTATCCGTGCACACGCATAGACAGGGAGATCTATGCTTTTAAAGATGTTTGTTTCTACAAAGGGTTAGTTTGACCACTTAAGAATAACAAACACAAACTCCAAAGAAACTTTTGACAAATGAATGATTAACCTGGCTCAACTCTGATCGATGATTATGAGCAGACTATATCTCAAATTTGCTCAGAGAAGTTAAGAACACAGAGGCTTATGCTGAGACTAGCAGTCTCTAGCAAGCACCCTGATTATCTGAACAATAAAATGTTCACGTTAGCCCTTTCCCCCTATGTAAGCGATAAAACTCCTAATGGTGGATTCCTGTTTAGCTGGGGTGTGAGAGAATGGCTTGGAAGAAGGAGGGATGGATGCAGAAAGAAGAATGGGCACATAAATAAAGACCATGCATGAGAAAAACTCCCGATTGGATGTCTTTCATATCCAACTCTTAAAAAAAAAGCTTTTTTATTTATATTACTTTGTGTGTGTGTGTGTGTGCATGCGCACACATGCATGTGCGTGTCTGTGTGTGTTCATGGAGTAAGGGGGAGGTCAGAGGACAACTTTTGGGAGTTGGTTCTCTCCTTCCACCATGGGAATTACAGAGTGAATTCCAGATTGTCAGGTCTGTGTGACAAACTCTTGTATTCACTGAGCCATCTCACTGGCTCTCCACCTCTCTTTATAGGTGGCAGAAGATACAGAACATTTTTTCTTCAATCTATAAAATTAATGTATTCATCTAAAATCAAGGAAGACAGCATGGGTGATATCTGTAATGTAGCCCGTCTGTGGCTCACAGTTCACAGCGAACTGCTGGATGAAGCAGGTGGTTAGCCTGTTCTGCTGTGCCAGTTCAGTGATGAGAGGAGTGTGGACTTTGATTCCCACCCACATCCTCTTTCTGCTTCTTTGATGCTACGTTGCTTGTAATTAATCACCTGCTTACATTGCTTCTCTATCTAAGGATGGGATCAAAAATCTACTTAAATGTGATTGTAGGGGACAGAAAGGGTTGGCACACAGTTACTGCCCACTAATGCCTTCATCCCCCATCAGTCTGTTCTGTATTTCTGTATTGCATAGGACCATGGGGAAAAGCCCACTTAAGGCATGATGTTACCTGATGGTTGTACTGAATGCATGGATTGGATGTAGCTCTTGGTGGCTAAGGTGCAGGTGTGTATGGATCACTAGGACTCTCGCCAGTCTGGGGAGCAACACTATCTTCCTCATTACTTGGTGGCCTCATTCTCACCAGAACTAGTCCCAGATTTTGAAGTGTCTGTAAACCAGGCAGCAAGGAAGACTTAGGTCTAAGTCAGGCACCAGCTCTGCCTTGCATTTTTGCCTCTTATGAAAGCATCATTGAGTTTTCCTTCCCTTTTAAGACCATTTGGAAATCAGCAGACTGCATCCCCTGGGGATGTCCTCTATCCCCAGCCCTTCTCTTCCCCAGGGCTTCTTTCCAACAACTATCGCTTTAGGTCTGATAGTGAACATTGAACTTTAGACCCTCCATAGTGGTGACTACTGAGCTTCCTAGGCCACCCAAATTGTTCCTATATATGAATACAGCATATTTGTATAACCAGCATTTTAGGGCAAAAGCCCCTGGCTCCAGGAACCCCAACAGGTTATGTTCAGCTGCTTATCCCAGTATACTAATTAAAGAGGCATGGAGTGATGAATAACAGAAAGAGGAGATTTAATTAATACACATTGGGGAGGATATGCATCCATCAACTTGGTTTTCAAGGTTCTGAGATGAGCTTCAGGTTTAAATGGAAGAACTGGGGCAAGAAGCAAGAATCCTGCAACACTAGTTCAATTCTGTCTCAACTCTGGTACTGCAGGTGGGTCCTCTGTCTGCTACCTCAGGACGTGTTTAGATGATAAGTCAGAAAGAGTGCTCTACTGCGCCCTCTACCCTCAGACATTAGGAACAATTTGATGGATCGCTAGTATGCAAACGCACGTCAGATAAAATGCCAGCTTTCCCTTTGCCCCTCTTGAAACATGACATACCACTTGGGATTCGCCCTTCTTCCCCACGGGAGGCTTACTGTCTTTGTTCTCCCGTCTTTAGAGTTCAGTGATCTCCAAGGACTTGAGCCAGGAGGAAGAAAGCTGATAGCAGAGCTAATCTCTCAAGGTTCCAGTTAAGCGATTGCAGATAAGGCAGAAGGACCTCCAGAAGCAAGGACTGCAATGCCATCTCTTCCCCATGTAGGTGGACCACTTTTGCTGCGAATAAAAGTCCAGACAGAGACTGAACAAAGTTTTCAGTGAGTTTGCTATTTAAATTACTAGAAGCTTTTCCAATAAAAGTTACATTTAATCATTGGATCTTATACAACTACTGAATGGACCTCCCTGTTTCTCTCTCACACACCCCGCCTCCTGCTCTCACTCCCATCTGTGGATCATAACTAATTAGATAAAGAGGCCATTTCTTAGATCAGTGGTTTGAACTGATCTAAGATATTAGCTTTAATGTGTAACCAATTTAACATTGCCTCAGAATAACCGAAGGACTTGCTGATGTGGTCTGCTCAGTCTCCTCCTTGGTAGATGGGCACCAAAAGCAAGAATTGTCCACTGATGGGACTGAAGAGATGGCTCAGTGGTTAAGAGCACTGAGTTCCCTGCGCCCACCCACAGGACAGCTCGCAATCATCTGTAACTCCAGCTCCAGGGGACCTGACACCTTTTTCTGCAGGCACTGCACATACCTAGTGCCTAGACATTTGTGCAGGCAAAGCATCTATGCACTCTGGCAGAAGTGAATGCAACCCCTTCATGCAGAAGTACATGAAGAGTCAACAGACCCCAAGGTAGAAGACAGAGTTCAGTCTTGGCTTAACTTACTATGTTTTCAGCCTCCAAATTTTAGCTACTTAAGCCTAAAACTTTCCACTTGAACCCTGGGATTGGTTTCACAGTCATCACGATAATGGCAATTGGTAATAATAATAATCATAGTAATAATAATAACAACAAATCTCCTTAGTCATTATTTGTATTTTCTGCTCTAAACATGTAATTCATTGTTTTTCTCCCTTCAAATGCCTTGGATCAGTTAGATAGCCCAGCGAGTAAAGCACTGTTGGCCCAGCCATTGATTTCAAGATCTACATGGGGGAAGGGGACTATTGACTCCCACAGCTTGTCTTCTGACCTCATGCCATGGCATGGTATGGCAGCCCAGCGAGGTCATGTGTGATCTTGTAGGAATCTGTTTTGCAGGTGAAGAACCCTATCACGCTCCCCCTCATCTCTAGGTTCAGGCCATGGCACCTGTGGCAATCAGTCTTCTTGGAGCCACACCCACGCAATAAATAAATGCAATAAAAACATCAACAGCAGCAAAATGTTCATAAAATCTACTTATGAGGCCTGAACAGTACTTAAACTTTTCTTGAAATCTTAGGCCTGGGAGCTGCAGGGCGTGAGAGGATCCCGGTTGCTCACACAGCGGCTCTGAATGGAGAAGGAAAGGTAGTGATAAACAGTCTCCTAGCCTGCAGGCCGCCCTAAGTTCAGTACTGGAAAAAAAAAAGATTATTATTATATCAAATATCCTAGTCATGAAAACCACACAGCTTTCACCTCAAAAGGAATAAAAGAAAGTTTATTCTGGAGCCAAATTTGAGTGAACATAGCCCAGGAAAGCCCAGGTCACCCCGTGTTCTGACGTGGAAATAGTTTCATAGAGTTTTTTCAGTAACAGAACAAAGATGGCTATAAGTCAAGGCATTTGAAAAGCGCTCTGGTCCTGTCACTACTTCCGGTCCACCCGGGAATCCTCTCAGGCTTCAGAAGAGGTTTGCCTCTAGTGTCCTCCACTGTGGCAAAATGGCGGCCCGATTGTTGATTGAATCCCAGTGAGCTCAATGAAACTGCCAACACCAGCCCCTGTTAGCTGATCTGGAAGCTGACCAAAGACAGACTGGTCACCTGGAAGCCTGTGACCATCCTTGGGCCAGATGCTGGAGAAACACCTTGGCCCGATGGAAGGGCAAGTATCTGGGCACATGGAAGCAGAAGGATACTGCAGAGTCTCCAATGCCCGAGAACGTGTCTTAGTTGAGAAGGACGCAGAGTCTGAACTGGCTTCTCAGAAGATAACCATGCATCCAAGGAGACTGACTGCGGTGTGTACCATAGCCTGAACCGGAAGAGGTAGGGAAAGGTGATAGGGTGCCCCACCTGTAAAACAGACTCCTCAAGATCACAGAGGCCCTTGCTGCGACATCACAGGAAGGACAGTTTATTGGGACAGCCTGTCTTGATTTGGGCAAACTTCAGGAAGAAGAGACTCCAGGAGAGGAACAGGGGCTATGTGATACTACACTTTCCTCATCCCTAAGCCCCTCACCCCATCCCTAAAGGGACATAGCTATCTTCTTCCCTGGTAGACCTCCCAGTTTCCTGCAGGAGAGGGACAGCCCTTTGCTGCGTACACTAATAGACACAGTCCCGTCTGTTGAAGGTTAGACTCCTGTCTCTTTCACCTTCTGTCTCTTTACGCTGCCTTAGAAACTAACAAAATATGTTCAAAAAGAAGCTGATTCTCATGGAACACATCCAGAAGCTAAAGTCAGACAAGGCCAGCAAGAAGCTCCTGGCTGACCAGGCTGAGGCTCACAGGTCTAAGGCCAAGAAAGCGTGCAAGCTCTATGAGGAGAAGCTTCAGTCTGAGAATGAGATGCCATCATGACTGTGTCCGAGGAAGAAGAGACCCAGAAACAAAGACCCCCTCATATCTGTACATAGTGGCCTCAGCATTGCATCAGTCATTAATACAAAAAGTCTTTAAAATAAATAAAATAAAAGTCTATTTTTGGAAACATTAAGTGGGCATTTCTAACAGGCAGAGGAGCCTTAACTGTAGGTCTCATAGGCTATGGGAACGTTCTTAGCCCTTCCATTGGTGAAGAATGGAGTTGTGTGAAGCTAATATATTCCAAAGGATTTTATCTGTTTAATCAGGATGTTAGGTCTGATACAGAGGTGGGCAAGGGACGAATCTTTTTTTTTTTTTTTAAGATTTTATTTATTATGTATTCAGTGTTCTGACTGCATGTATGCCTGCAGGCCAAAAGAGGGCACCAGATCTCATTACAGATGGTTGTGAGCCACCATGTGGTTTCTGGAAATTGAACTCAGGACCTCCATTAGAGCAGCATTGCTCTTAACCTCAGAACCATCTCTCCAGCCCCAAGGGAAGGATATTTAGGGGGTTAAAAACAGTTCAGGATAGGTCAAGCCATGGTGGCACACACCTTTAATTCTAGCACTCAGAAGGCAGAGGCAGGTGGATGTCTGAGTTCCTGGTCTACAGAGTGAGTCCAGGACAACCAGCCAGGGCTACACAGAGAAACCCAAAGAAAACCAAAAGTCCCAAAGAAATTATAATTAGGCTCCGGGCAGCTTTCCGAATTCTCCTTAGTCTTTTGGGTTTCCATCAGCTGATCAGACTGTGCAGGCCACTACTTTCCAGACATTCTCATTTTTCAAACCCTTACTAAGGGATATTATTCAAAACTCAAAAAGAAATGAGTTACTAAATGACAGAAAGACTGAAAGGAAATTTGGATGTAAATTCCCGGTAGAAAGTAGGATATTGTAAAGAGACTCTCCTGCCTCTCTCTTTTCCTATGAGGCTCTTGAAACAATGGAACCCTAAGAAACTGGAATTTCCCCCATGAATCTGGGATGAGGAAAGATGATGATGGCCCTGGAGACAGTCTGAGGAAGAGCTTGTCCTGGGGGAAAAGATTTACAAGCTCTCAGAATACCTTTCACGAGAGCCTGGTGTCACAGCCACCTAAGTCGATGGTTGAGCGTGGCCAAGCACACTGTGAGAGCCTGCTCAGTTGTCTATACCTTTGCCTTCTACTTACGCTTCACTTAAGGTTTCTGGACAGTTAAACCCACAAAAGCTATTGAATGTTTAGAACATCAGAGATTATAGAGTTTGAAATGCCACAGTCAAACATCTTGGGCTATCTTGGTCCACTGACCAGCCATTTTCCCTCACTTTTGTGTGTAACTTGACAGCTTTCTGGACTGTACACACGGACCCCCTGGCTTCTACAAACCAAAACACTGAGGAACCCACAGATAACATATGCCTAGAATAGCGGTCTCCCACTGCAACCTGCCTACCCAACTTACTTGTGACCAATATTCCCCTCCTCAAAAGTAGGTAGTCAACAAAGGGCCAATATTCCATGAATCTCCCCCATTTTGTAAAACTTTTATGCAAAACTTTTAATCTTCCCCCACCCTACATATTTTTTATGCAAAATTTAAGTCTCTTCTATCTGCCAAATTATTTGTCTAAGCAAAGCCTCCCTCTTAGAACTTAGGTCGCTTAGGTTTCTGTCAGCTGATCTGCAGGCTGCTTCTTTCCATGATGACCTTGTGGGGCTGACGTCCCTCGTCCCCTTCCCTTCATTTCTTTTGCACAGATTTTTTTGAAAACTAGCCAATCATGAGACCCTGTAAGGTTGGACCTCACACAATGGAGAAAAGATAGCCACCACCTGCCTGAGAGTAACGAGGTGAACGCCATGCCATGCCTCTGGGTGCTTGTTAGCCCGGTTTGGTTGAGCAACCTTTTGGTAAAAAGTAAATTGCCTCGCCGTTTGACTTACCCTCTCTCTCTGTTTGGCACTGATAATATTGGCTCTCAGCACACTCACTGATGCGTCTGGAAAGTGTACTGATTTATAAGCTTCTTGTTCCATGATGCTAAAATGTCATGAAACAGGACCATTTTGGAGTATGATGTTCAAAGTCCAGTTTGGGATCATGATCACCCATATTTGGCTCCAGAACAAACTATTTTTTTCCCTATTGAGGTGAGAGCTGCTGCTTTTTCCGTTGTCAGTTATGGTGCCTGACATGCCCTCCACCCCAGGACAATATACTTTTCACCAGAAGAGAGTACCAGATTGGATCTGGCAATAACATGGACCCCTTTTGTCCAACCTTCTGGCATCATCTGCTTGGGTGGATGTTGATGAGCTGGTTCTGGGACTTAGACCTCTTTTGATTTGGTTGGTGTTCTGTTAACTTATTCTGAGCTGGTTATCTAAAATTGCTATTGGAATTACTAAGAGTCAGTGCCTGGGCCATGACATTCCAAATTGACATTCCAGTTGGGTCAATGAAACAAATAAATAATAATAATATAAAAACAAAACAACAAAAACGAGTAAGAGGGGTTTATTCAATGTGACCACATTTGAAACAGGTACAAAATAATTAGTAACACTTTGCTAGGCCCCTAATCCATCTTTGGGGTCCCAGCACAGGTAAGGTTTAAACAGAGGTACACATAACAGCCATGATGTGGTCCTGTCTATTATTGAACCATTACTGTTTGGGTTCATTCTCTTCTTATGATATGGCCTGGCAAGTTGTTAGAACTGTGTGAAATCTCTTTCTAGTTAAAAAAAAAAATCAACTTCTGGCTAGCGCCAAGCTTTCAGTGTTTTCCTTCTTCCATCAAAATATTGCTGGGGAAGTTCTCATTCCTGTGTTCCATTGTTTTAACAGTCTGAGAATCCGATGGAAAGCCCACAAATGCCTCTTTAGAGTACTCTGTTTCCTACCATCCCAGTTATACTCCCCCAGTCTTCGTTGGAACATCTCAGTGTTGAGCTGAAATATGCCTGCCTTAGTTTTATACTGCCATGATAAGATGTCATAACCAGCACAACTTATGGAAAAAAGAGTTTATGAAAGGGGGCTACAGTTTGAGAGGGCAAGCCAATGACCGTCATGGTGGGGAGCATGGCTGCAGGTGTGGTGCTGTGGCAGTAGCTGAGGTTTATTTCCTGACTCACAAGCATGAGGCAGAGAGAGTTAACTGGAAATGAACTGGGTTTTTGAAATCTCAAAGCCTCCAACAAGGCCACACCTCTTAATCCTTCCTAAACAATTCCACAAGTGGGGAGCAAGAATTCAATACATGAGTCTGTGGGGGCCATTGTCACTCAAACCCACCACAATGACTGTGTCTGGAGCAAATATATAAACTGAATACAAGTAGACGATATTAGGCTAGTGTCAGGTAACCTTACCTAAGAACCATTTCTCTATAATTACCAGGTTTTCAGTTACTCTTGGAAGGGCTGGCATAAGCAAACCCATCTTGTTGATCTGAGACAGGGTCTTACCATAAAGCCTATGCTAGAGTCTAACTTACAGTTCTCCTGCTTCAGTTTCCCAAGTGCTACCATGCCCAGATTGACTTCGTTTCAAATAACACTTTCCTCTTGTTTCTGAACAATGTTCTCTACAGACGTTGGTAATTAACCATCTGGCAGACTGTTCTCTATTGTCCCTTGCTCTCAGTATAAGATTTGTCTATAGTATTATTTGATCTCACATGTGTGTGTGTGGGTGGTCATTGACAGGTAAGGAGCTAATGCTAATAAAGTCTTTATGGCCAGTTCAAAGCCACTAACTTATAGAAGGAGTGACAAGCATGCTGTGGGCATTTTCCTGCCATCAAGCTATTTGTTCAGGTTCCTTTGTCAGTAGGTAATCACCTGTGAAGTGCTAACAATGATTAATTATATGATTTTGTAAAAACACAGCCATGAAAAACAAATGTTAACAGAATGTTAACTGATCGTAGTTACAGAGTTTTGTAAAATAAACCAACAAGAGGGAAACTAATTTGAAAATGAAGGATTTCTTTATAGGCTTAGCAATGTCTAAAACTAGTCACTTTTAAGGAGGCACGATTTGGGTACACAGCTTTAGAGCCTGTCTAATTGTCTTTGCTACAGACTCATAGTACAATTTGGAATACACAACCTTACAACTTGGAGAACATTTGCATCATTATCAATTCTATTTTAGAGGACACCATCTCGGTAAAGTGTTTCTCTAATCTTTGTGTCCTCACGGCTTAACCCTAGAGAAGAACTAGCGATAGCACTATTGCACAGGAGAACTACACTGAAGTCAGCTTACAAAATCAGGTGACTAATCGCCTTGTAATTTCTATTGTAATTGCCTTGCAATTCCTATAATTTCAAAGTTATACTCACATTGAGATGAGAACTCAAGACACACAACAAGCACACTTCTGAACAACTCATGGGGTCAAACTGGTCAAAATGCTGTGCCAAAAGAGGACAGCGTGAAGTGGGTTTGCATAAGAAAACTTTGGGTTCTCTTTTAGCAAGATGTCTCATCTATGCACAAAGCATCGTTTCTAATTACCAGAAATTATTTCTTCACAAGAGACTGGGACATAAAGGGAAAAAGAGTGCACTATTCCCTTTCCAAAGCACAAATGATAGATTTAAGATTTTTGAACTCAAAATAAAAAATGGGGAGAGTGAAGATAAAGCTTGTGTTTTGATAATGTTTTGTTCTTTAAAATGTTAGCTTACTGTCGCTGCCGGTGGCTGACTCCCAGAGGCTGAAGGTAAGTCGCTATTGCTGAAGGTGCCATGCACTTTGGACACAGGATACGGGGTACCTAAGCTGGATCTGACTCGAAATCTTCCTGTCTGAGGGCTAGCTTTCATAGTACCTGAAGTTTCTACTCATGTATCCAAGGGAGGGAAACTACTAAGTCTTATTTAGCTCTAACACCTAGGAGCCACGGTGGCAACCCATAGGGCACAACAGCCCTAAGGGGGCAATAGTAGCATTCGTATGTTGGCCGCAGCCAACAGCAGGCTATTTAAATCTAAGGCCCACTCAACAGGAGGGAACTCATGCTTGGCACTGGAAAGCTAGTCAACTACTTAGAGTTAGTAGGTCATGGGCCTCAGAGGAGAACCTATTACTGTCACTGTACTAAACCAACACGATTTCCAACTGCATTCTGAGTACTCGTCCTGTAGCAACAGAGAAGTAGAGCTCTCTGCCTTCATCAGAGAAAGGTCTCTTTGAAACAGCTAGAGACCGTTACAGAAAAAGGCAAGTCAAAAATGCAGAGAATAAGTGACCATGAGGCAGTAGCTTCTCTGCTGAGGGCCTTAATCTGTGGGTATAATGATAAGCCATTAGGAGTTGATTTATTATTATATCAATTTAGAAGAATTATAGAATGGATTTCCTTCCAGACCTTTCTTGGTCCAGTAAAGGTGACAGGAATGGATATCTTCTTGTGGAGTGGGCCTTAAATACAATCAAAAGTTGGTTGGTTATTCTCTTGCTATTTGGGCAACTATTGCACCAGCAGGTATGTCTTGCCAGGGCAGTCATTTTGGAGCTTAAAGGGTCCACAGCTGGGTATAATGAATACTTACTTTTGTCTTTTTGTTGTATGCTTAGAATCTTCTAGCACTATGCAATCTAACTAGTAGGGATGAAGCTTCCAGCTGAGCGCCCTGTCCTAGGACTCGAGTATGTGTGTCTTCAGCTCTGGAGTGTTGGCAATATCCTGTAGTATTTTGAAGTTTTTGAGACCTCATTGGCCAACAATTTCAAAATAAGTCATCCAATCTTGGAAGTAGGCATTTTATTTGCTAGTGTGTGCTGTCTGCTGTCTAGGAGGGGCATTGTGGCTCCATTATAGGATAAGGATAACTACATTTAAACTCTTTGTTTTTTTTAAAAAAAAAAACAACACTTATTTTTCTCTCATAAAAACATCCTGATCACAGCTTCTCCTCCCTCTATTTATCCTTCTCCCCTACCTCCCCCACTTCCTCTCTGCTGGCTGTTGTGATGGTGTATACTGGTAGGGGTAGGGCTTGCTGAAGTAGGTGGGGGCAGGAGGATCACGAGTTCAAAACCAGCCTGGGTTACTAATTTTAACTCTTTTTAGGTATGTATATAGATGTATTTTAGGAAGGCTCCTCAGTAGTAGGTTTCCCTGTGACTTTTTTGAAAAGTCTTGAATAAGTCAATATATTAATGAAGATAGATACAAAGATTCTCAATACAATGCTTGCAAAACAAACTCAAGAACACACCACATATATCCATCATTATCAAGCCAGCGCCACTCTAGGACACAGGGATGGTTCACTCTCTGTAAACACACGTGTTATGCTGAGAATGGTGAACTCTCTCAAGACTGAGTGATTTCACCCCTGCCTCCTGCACATGGTTACCAGGTAGAAGGGGAAATAAGTAAAACATTCTCATTGATCCCAACGACATCTTTGTATCCCTTGAAAGGCACAGCTTCTATAACCAAGCAGGCACTGACTGGGAAGTCCTGTTGGTATTGCAGAACAGCTATGAGAAAGCTCTAGAGCCGTGGTTCTTACCCACAGGTTGAGAACCCTTCAGACTTTTCACAAGGGTCACACATCAGATAGTCCGCACATCAAATATTTACATTAGGATTTATAACAATAGCAGAACCACAGTTTTATGACTAGGGGTCACCACTGCATGACTATGAAGAATTGTATTAAAGGGTCACAGCCATTAGGAAGGTTGAGAACCACGGCCTTGGAGGATAGATACAGCCTCAGGAAGAGAACTTGGTGAGTGTGAAGGCTGGGCAAGGGGCTGGGGAAACACTGGCTTTGAAAAATATGTCTGACAGTCAAATATACCCGACTCACTCCCTGCTTCACTTTGGATCTTGGCGACTGCTCCCTTGCTGGACACATGTAAGATCCCCAACTTATGCTGAATCAGATATGGCAAAGAAGCAGTGCGCGGCATTTGCTGTTTATTTAAACTGGGTGACTATCTCTTCAATTAGACAAAAGGCTTCAACCAGGTGCCTCAATGGGCTGTATCACAGGTGAAACAAGAGGCCGAGACAGTCCTTTACGGCTGGAGAACCGTGATTCTCCAACACTCCCCTCAAAGGTCCCACTGTGGGACCCTCCTGAGCCGCTCTTTGATCTCGGTCTCTGATTTCTGCACCACACTCTGAGAACTGTTTCTCCTCAAGCTTGCCATCATGAATGGCGAACTTGTCTCTTGGTGTGGTTTCTGGGGAAGCTGGAAGAGCCTGCCAGTGAAAGTGGGAGCAGAGACCTTAGGAAACCGCTGAAAAGTCCTGTCATTTCTCGAAGCTACTCACAAAGAACAAAAATCTGGGCCATGGCTCAGGGCAGTGAGTCGGGACTTCACAAGGGTGAACACTATCGTGATTCCTCAGTTGTACCACTTCATTAGAATTTTTTTTCATCCCATTCATGTTTCCTGAGATTTTTATTTAAGCGAATGGATTGTTAGTTTCTCTCCTAACCCCCCAACCTTTAGCTGAATGTAGCTTAAAAGCAGAGTACTCTCTGCAACTTCAGGGCTTCTGTCGTGTTCCTTCAAAACAGAAAGTCACAGCACGACATTTCTATGTATTAAACATGGGGACTAGAATTCTTGTTTGCTGGGAGACAAAATCACGGGACTGTGCACTAAGGAAGTTTTTAAAGGCTTCTTATTTGTACAGAAAGGGCTGCTGTCCCAGGAGTGGAATACTGGGTAACAGTATTATTCACAAGGAGAAAATCTTGACAGCATGGTCACTGGACTAAGGGCAGTAAACAAAGCCTTAAATTTCCATGAAAACTAATAGAAAAATAAATTTTTCATTACTTTCAGAAAATCTCATTTGAATTTTTTTTAATTTAGTCACCAAAAATATTTGAAGAAGCAGTTTTTAACTATCCTTTCACGCCAGTTGCTACTTCTTTAAATACAAATGAAATTCTGGCGCCCTCTCATGGTCAGAAACTTTCAGTATTCTTTTATGTGTACTGGCAATATTTCTTCAGGTGAGCTGTTTTCTGACCAGTGAAGAGTGAAGAGGTCTTGCCTAAAGGCGCCAAAATAAAATAAAATAAATAAAAAGCCACTATCCATACCACAATGTCTTTTATACCAGAAACACCAATGGGTGTCAGAAGTCCCTTGAGGTACTACATTAGCCTTTAACAGGAGAACTAAATTAAGGAATCCTCTACATAAAACCCAAACCAAAGCAAAACCTCTGGGAGTCGTGTTGTTTGTAATTCTCCTAGATAGTAATTTGACCCAGTAAGCCTGGGTGTGAGACTTCTAAAATCTTGCATTAAAATGAGCCGGCTGAGTATTAACAGTGGCTGTGAAGTTACAGATCTGGGCCCCACTCAGGCTCAAGCCTTTTGGAAAGAAGGACACACCCAAGTTTTAGCTCCCTGTGTGCACCAGGTTGGTAATGATCCCAGCACCTCCCACAGTGCTATTATGGCGAGAAACGTGACCCTCAAACAGGACATTACCAATAAAATGACACTTACTGAAGAATCTACTCAGGAACTAAATATTTATCAAACTTCAGTTAAAATTCTCTGAAACTAATTGCCCCGGCTTTCCCAGCGTGAAACCCAATTTCCACATCATTCCTGACTCTTAAAACCCAAGGGCCCCTCATGATGACACCACATTCGGTTCTTGTTCATTCATTTTATTTTTACAGCACTGCAAAATGAGGAAACACCTGACGTGTGATGACTTTGCACAGTGAAAACCACCTTGACCTTGTCACAGGGACCAGGGTGGGGGTGAGGAGCAGGCACTCTGGAGAGTGACCCACCCTCTCCCAAAAGGATTTTCGGAAATGGTTTTGGGTGTGGTGAGAGGAAAGAAAAACCAACCTGCCAATCATTTAAATGACTTCACAACAGGACATAATTTACATAGTAACTCTTTTATGCTAGTATAAAAATAGTGCCCGAAACTATGTATTTGTTCAGATATATTGAAAAGGCGTAAGAATACAAATAGATAACAACAGTGGCACGTGATGGTTCATTAGGGTCCTTAAACAGCAAAAGAAATTTCTGTTTTCAGCTATTTACATCAGTTTCAACAACATTCAAGACATGTCTACACAGGCTTGTCGGTAAGAATGAGGAGGGGTGAGGTAAGCTTGAATACTTCCTTCTTTGTTCTCCGTGAGAGGGCAGAAGGGGTCCATGAGAACTCTGACCCCTCTCTCCCTGGCTGAAATATGGAGACATGATCTACATCAGGGAAGACAGGACGTCTTACACAAGGCGCTCTTCATGCTGTCAGCAAGTTAGCAGATCCGTGCTGACAGGAAGACATGTTCACAGATATACTAGGAACTTCTGGATAAAAGTGCATAGTGTGTGCGTTACAGTTGAGGAGGAAGGTGACGGGATGCCCTCTACGTTTGCATGTGAAGCTGGCGGAAGGAGAAACGATGCTCCTAGTCATTTTCTGCACAGCCCGTGAGCTCCGTGGACTTACTGCTCTGTCTCGGCCGCTGACCTAACCTATGGAGAGGATCTAGTAAAAGGTGGGCTGCTTCACGGTTGATGCCGAGTAAATAAGTTCTGCCGCCATATTTGAAACAGCTGTTTACAGGAGAGCAAGGGACTACTTTGTCTTGTCTCATCTTAAATCAGGTTAAAGAAAAGGCCTCGCTGCTTACGTGCAATGGATAAGGAGTGTAGTCTAGAGAAAACCACAGGAAATTTGGAAATGTCGTAGGTGCCAAGCCTCACTAGTCTGCAACGTTCTGGGAGTAAAGGCACTTTACTGGTAGGCAAACGTCGTCCGGGATTCCAGTTCCTCCAAGAAAGCAATACTGCTAGTACCTCTTCGTCTTCGTCTCGGGCTGCCACTAACAGAAACTCTTCTTCGCAATTAACCCACCAGTGATGAAGCAGCATCCTGGGTTTATGCTCTGAGCCAGGTCTGTGTGGAGCACATTAAATGTGCTTGCTTTCCATCTAAGGAACTCAGTATGAGAAATAACCTGCGGGATGAGGTCACGTCTCTACTTCAATACCCCGGTTCCGACAGTGGTCTCAGAGGCCCCTAAGGAAGGCTTAGGAGCTAGCTGCCTCCTGCAACGTTTCCCTGGAACACAGGCTTTGTCCAAACCTAACCACATTAGGAACACAGCTTCCTTAGGTGCAGAGGTTAATTGATTTGTACTCATTCACATAATATCATGACCGGCAAAGGCAAGTCTTCTAACGATGTAAGATCAGAAAGCTTTCTAGACAAGTTACCAAAACACAGATTCTTTTTCTGGCTACAAATTGAAGTTAAATGTTATCATGTTATCTCACTACAGCCCGCCAAGCAATTAATCAGTCTAGGATAACAACGATGTCTTGTTCATCATGGGCAATATCAATACATGGTAGCATAATGGAGAGATTATAATAATATAATATAATATAATAAATATAATCCAACTTGAGAGGGTACTAAAGAGGAAATATTCACATTCAGAACGAAAACTATGTTTTATGTTCTTGTACCACAGACAGAAATTCCATGTATGGAATGGCTTTCCTATAAAATAAAAATTATTTGAATAAAATAGTACTCTCTTCTGTACGAACTAAACTATCCGGCAATAACATAGCATAGGAATGGCACTGTTCTCCCCATTTTAGTGCCTGTACTTGTAGATAAAACAAACCATTGCCTAAAGTGAGCCAAACGCTTTCTGCTCTGACTTCTTGCTTGTTAACATGACAGACAAATCCTCCACACATAATGTCGCCTTTAAAGATGTTCTCAGCGATTGACACTACAAATGCATAT
Organism: Dicrostonyx torquatus; assembly: GCA_028555095.1. Taxonomy (NCBI): domain Eukaryota; kingdom Metazoa; phylum Chordata; class Mammalia; order Rodentia; family Cricetidae; genus Dicrostonyx; species Dicrostonyx torquatus. The sequence continues at coordinate 8,610,209 of JAQHUG010000019.1, read as the reverse complement.
GCCCGCGTTTCAGCAAAACTGCTCGGTCACAACGTGTGGCATTCAGTGCTAGGCTGAGAGAATGTCCTCTAAGCCCGAGTCTACACTCAGGAGTTATGGATGCATGCATAGGTGTATATACAGTGTGCTGATATGACTATTGTTGGTGACGGCCTGTGTAATTTACACACCAGTGCATTAGAGGCAACCTTACAGATTTCATCTACGTGGTATGAAAAACAAACAAAATAATATTCTGAAAATACAAGTATCACAACAATAATACAACTGGCATTGGGCGACAGCTCCCTGGGTCGGCCTTCACCCATACAAAACAATGCTAGCATAACTCGCTTTGCCTTCTCTTTTCTGAGTAAGAACAAAGCCACAGTAAAATATACATACACAGGATCCAAAATGAACATGTTGCGTTTTAAGCAAAGAGAAAAGGAAAAGGAAACCATTTCAATCCAAATTAATGTTAGAAACCCAGGTCAAATATTTCCCTCAGTTTGGGAGGAGGTGGGAAAAGGACGGAAGTTAATAAATCAGATCCCTCAAATTCTCCTCAAACTCAAACATTTCTGCACATTGGGAACAGATACTCCTCCCTACTCGAGCTGCTCAATTCGATCACTATCTGCTCCCAATACCGAAGGCTGTTTTTGTTCAGACAGGAAGATCTCACACTGTTCCTTTGAACTCATTGTTTGAGCTCCCTTTTAGAGACAAACCTCTGATGCAACTTGTATAATTATTTTCCTTTCCTGTAGATTTGACAGAGGGATAAAGGCTAATTTTGCACTTTCATACATGTGGTCATGTCTAACTTCAGGCAAGTGTTTCTGTGACCACTTTTCTTTCTGTTGAATCTTAAATTGTTGGATTAAGGTGATGAAAAGTTTTTAAAAAATGGATTTTGAAGTTTTCAGTATTTAAAATGCAGATCGTCAGAAAGATCTTCCAGTGAAACATTTCTTTTAGCTTAGGGCTCTTCCGGGCCCTCCCACATCTGGCACACACTCTCTCGTGGGAAGGTCAGTGGGGAATCATCTGGCCCTGGGCTTTAGGTGGGGTTCTGAGGTGGCGTACTGAAGGGCTACTGCGTGGATTGGCTGTAGTGTTGTTTGCTCTGCCTCACAGGAGACATGGAAGGTAAGCTGTCCCCATCACAGAAAGAGCAGAACGATTAGATGCCACATTTTCTTGTTTCTCAACACCGTAACATTGTTAAGACACTTCAAGTTTATATTCATTTCTCCCCTAAAATCCACTCGGTCAACGTTCATCTCATGATCGCTTTAAATGTCCCAGAACATAATCAATTTGTCTCTAACCTACTTTTTGAGAAAGCTTGAAAGACTGGTGACTCAGAAACACAAGGGCAGTTATTTATAATCCCCAAGCAAAACCACGCTGAGTTTAGGAATGCCATTAACACCATTCTTATCAATGTGTTCAACGTGAAGACGACTAACCATTCCACTTCGGTGGCAGAAAACCGAAGGATGGAAAGTAGGTAGCAATCTCTAAGACACTTCATGCTATGCTCTCAAAAGTTGTGTAAAAACAAAATACAGCAGTGGCAAAGTGCACACATGCACACACGCATGGTGTATGGAGCAACCAGGCTGCGGCAGTTGGCGCATGGGGGATGCACCGTCAGTCTCGCTTGGCCTGGCTGCTCTCCCCATTAACGAGTGTCTTCTCCTGCTGTTCTGCGAGGGCCTGCCACTTCTGTCTGTTTTTTCTGCAGCCATCCAGCAAGGGCAAACAGTCCTCTGAAACGTGGGTCAGGGCCTGAAACGAGAAAGGAGACAATTAGAAGGAACCCTCTGCCACAGGCTTGCCACCAGGGGCCACATTCACTGCGTGAGCAGCCACACAGGCGGTGTTCTCTTAAGTCCTAGGAACACGCGCACACACGCACTATTTATCAAGGCTTTCCTTTAAGCTATATATCTAAGGAGGCATACTTGGGGACAAAGAGAGCACAAGCATTTCACAGTGACAACCGAGGGGGCCTGAAGGAGAGTTGAGGGCAGTATTGGGGTGGCATGTATTGCTCCTGTAGAGGACCTGAGTTTGGTTCCCAGCACTCATGTCAGGCAGCTCACAGCTCCTGGAGCTCCAGAGGGACCCACTGGCTCTGGCCTCTAGGGACACCTGCACTCGTGTGCACATACTCATACAAAGACACACACACACGATTAAAAATAAAAATGAATCTTAAAAATGTAAACGCTGAGCTGTGGGGGCTCATTTGTGTGGGAGTACTGTTTGGCTGGATGAAGGCTGGCTCTCTGAGGGGGCTGTGGCAGCCATGCCTGTACTTTCCCACAGATCCAATGGTTGTATGCAACGTGCTTTTCAATGCAGGACTTTCATAAAGGTTATTATTACCAAGTGCCGTGCATTTAGCTTCAAGAACATTCGCGGTAGCTATCTTTGTCATGGAGAAATGACAAACGCCCAACAACAGGGCTTACTAATATTTTGTGAGCATTTTATGGTCATTACAAATATCTCAGACACATATCTGATGTGGAACTATGTGTGTTATAGCATGGATTTTGAGAATCAATTTTTATTAAAGGACATGAGAACATCTTACAGCACACACACACTGACACCGGTAGTTATCTCTAGATAGACGGAGAGACTTTTATCTTCCTCTCTGCTTCTCGGGACTTTGCTCTGTGGTGAGAACATACTACCTCCATGATAAAAGCAAAACACCCTTTGGGATCACGTAGAATTCCAACAGCACAAACCGCGCGTACACAAACCGCACAACAAAGTGAAATCTAGAACGGCTCTTCTGATTACGCTAGTCTTTCTCCTCGATTTCAGGGATGGAAAAATCAAGAGCCATGGGTATCATCAACTGAGAAGCTCTTTATTCAACCAACAGGGCAAGTGTCTGTCAGACAAAGGAGGTTGGAGGGTGCCTAAAACCCTGCCTCCAGCAGCTTCCGAGGAAGGACTTCTTCACCAAAGAGGAAACTAGCCAAACAGACCCTGCGGACTGTGGGAAGACAGTGCTGTAGAGGTGACCTGGGTGGCCTTTTCTTCTGTTTCCTTTGGTGTCTTCTGTCCTACTTCCCCTTCCTTCTCTTCAGCAGGACTGTTTAGCAAGCCCTTTGATGCTTGTAGTGGTTTGAATAAGAATTATCCTCATAGACTCATAAATCTGAATGCTTAGTAACCAAGGCCGATTAAGGAGTGACACTATTTGAGGAGGATTAGGAGGTGTGGTCTTGTTGGAGGAAGTGTGTCACTATAAGTGGGCTTTGAGGTTTCAAAAGCTCAGGACCAGGACCAGGACACCCCCACCCTATCTCTCACCCCTGTGTATGTGGATCAGGATGGAGCTCTCAACTACTTCTCCAGTACCAAGCTTGTCTGCATCTGACCCTGATGATAATGGACTAAAAACCTCCAAAACTGTAAACAAGCCCCCAATTAAATACTGTCCTTAATACGAATTGCCTTGGTCCTGGTGTCTCTTCACAGCAACAGAACTAAGACAATACTAAAACTATGGACTAAGAATAGGAACTGGAGACCTGATGTGGTGGTGCACACCTTTAATCCCAGCACTCAGGAGGCAGAGGTTGGTGGATTCCTGTGAGTTCAAGGCCAACCTAGTCTACAAAGCAAGTCCCAGGGCAGCCAGTGCTATTACACAGAGAAATCTAGTCTTGAAAATAATAATAATAAATAAAAAAGATGAGAGCTGAATTCTCACTTGGGCTTTCCACCAACTACCTATTTGGGGCAAATACTCTTTCTCTGCAAGATGAACTTTACACATCCAGTTACTGAATATGCAATGTCTGGATTGGAAACTTTGTAGTTTTGTCTGATATTAACCTTTTATGACAACACCAGGGTAAATTTCTCAAAGAAGTAAAACAAATCCATTTGAACTACTAGAAACAAAGGCAACATCTCTTTTCTTTGCTGGGGCAAGAAGCATCTATACCAATACATTGAATAGATGAATTTTTTTTTTTTACCAGAACAAAAAAAAGCTACAAAAAGTAAAGAAGTGAAACTAGCAGAAGAAGGGAAACTGGAGCCCATATTCCTGCAACCTCCTGCTGTTAGTATTAATAAAAAAATTTCTTAACAATATTCTAAGCCGCTGGGCGGTGGTGGCGCACGCCTTTAATCCCAGCACTCGGGAGGCCGAGGCAGACGAGATTTTGTGAGTTCGAGACCAGCCTGGTCTACAAGAGCTAGTTCCAGCGCAGGCTCCAAAGTCACAGAGAAACCCTGTCTCGAAAAACAAACAAACAAACAAACAAACAATATTCCAAGCCACAGTATGACAGTAAGGAAAAGCTGGGTGACTACTTTTTGTACTTAGGCTAAAATTAAACTTTAAAAACATAATGCTACCACAGAGTGTGCAGGAAACATCTCCCGGAGGGCAGCACCAGCACATGCCTCTTAGTGTCCCCTAAATGAACGTGTTGGTGTCCAGCTCACCCTAGGCACGCAGCAGATATTTATACACCGAGTGAGTCAATGCCTTTGTGAAATAGCAAATGTGGACTGTATCCCTTGTTCTGTACAGACACCACATTCGTCAGCAGAATGAAACAATACCAATGATAATTATGTTTTCTGACTTAGAAGCAAAACAACACGCCTAGTGTTAATCTCTTCAGTGTGCTTCAGATTCGATTCATAACATCATCTAAGTTTAGCAATCTAATATTTTACTGTAAATACCTCATACAGCTGCAAGCAGATGGCATCTATGAACCCAACTTGCATACTCGGGATTTTATTTTTCTTTTCCCTGTTCATTAGATCCTGAAAATACACACAGACAGATCTACATTTATTCAAAGCACACGGGAAAGGCTGGCTGTAAAAACATGAATCTGTGGTTAGCTTAAGTAGGTAAGACAGCAACTATACATACATACATATATATATATATATATATATATATATATATATATATTCCTAACCCTAGAAAGAAAAGGGAGAATCTAAACAAAGGAAGTGCGCATTAAATTGTGGCTGCACTCATTTCATATAATTATGATCCATATACATCAAAGATTATATTAGAATAAAAGTGGCTTATTACATTAAAGTGGAGAAAACAAACTACAAGAAAATTGGGGCATGACTTGTTAGCAATTCTTGTTTTCCTAGCTTGCTTTTGCTTTTGCAATCAGCATGGATAATTCTTCTAAAAAGAAAGAGTTAAAAAGTAAAATGGTAACCCCATTCTCAAGGGACGGTGGCACAGGAGTACTAAGAAGCAGTACACACTGTAGCCAAGAGTGGTCACATGCTCGGAACTCCAGCCCCAAGAGGCCATGGCAAAAGGACTGCATGACTGAGACCAGTCTGACGGACACAGTAAGAACCTATCTCTACAACGAGTATAGAATTTAAAATGTGGTTTAACAGCTCCTACCAACAAAGCCTCTTACTTACAGCGGGCTCGATGTTGAGTTCTTTTCTCTCTCTGTCCCCTTGATCGAAGAATTCCGCTGCCACGAGTTCCGCTATCTGAAACAGACAGCAGACTGAGTGTCATTCTTCAAAACCGAGACTTTGAATGAAGGTAATGGAATCTAGCAAACCGATTGTTTCCAGCACATCAGTAGCAAGAAAACAACGAGAAACAGAAATAAGGCTGTATTTGCCCTACCAACATAGCTACAATCATGTGACCCTCTGGAACAAGGCAGGAAGTAACAAGATTCAGTTTTGCCAAGCCATGCCAAGACTGTGCCCATCTGTAAGAATGAACAGCAAGCTATTTATTAAGTGCCCATTTCTTTAATGTTTCTTAAAAAAGCACTAATTCCTTGAGAATTCCATACAACATATTTTGATCATATTTACCCTCCACTCCTCCCCCAACTCCTCCCTTCCTTGCTTGTTTTCAAATTCATGGCTTCTTTTTCTCATTAATTGTTAAAACGTGTGTGTGTATGTGTGCACACGCGTGCACATGCACAAGTGTAAACACATAACTGCAGCTTGCTCAGTCAGTATAATGCTACTTGTGTGTATGTTTTCAGGGCTGACCGTGTGATACTGGATGTGGTCTCTCCTGCCCCCGCCACTCTTTAGTTGTCTGTAGTTCTTTATGAAGGGTTGAGGCCTTGGGAGTTTTCCCCCAACCATGGTGTCAAGTCTATTGGTGTCTCTCTTGTTCAGCTCATGTCTGGGCAGTCATGTTGATGAGATTTTTATGGATGTGACTTCTGACATTCCTAAGAGACACAAGGTCACAGCAAACTCTACGCTCTTAAGCACCTGCTTATAAAAGATGAGGGGAAAACAGCATCAAATGCTGTAATGCAGCTGGTGATGGGCTTTTGAGTTTCTTGTAATCTCTCTTTTCATCTTTCTGTGTGATTTCTATTGTTGATGAATAGCCTGGTTTGTTTATCTTATAGTTTTCCAGTGTCCGGATTCTGTAGACCACATTCCCATAATGCCCCTTCCTGGGTTCCTGAGGCTCAGCTGGCTGACATCCCATTTCCTCATCAGTCGGCTTTGGCTCCGTAGCCATGGCGCTGTAGACGTCCAGTAGTGGCTGCTTATATGGAGGCTGCTCCTCTTTGTGTGAAACTGGTGATAATTATGGATGCTTTCTGGAGTCCTTTTATTTAGGGATTTTTACAGGGGTGACATTCAAAGCCAACATTTCTTAGGTCTGTCTTATTAGCTTTAAGTATCAAGAAAGTTTCCCACGTCAATTATTCGTAATGCTTCAGAGTGATTCATATTTAAGAATTAAGGCTTCTTCTCAGGGTACCCATTATAAACCCCTTGGTTCTCAAACATCTACCAAAGGTGACGACAGAAGGTTTCATTTTTACTACTGCCTTTATTATTTGAATTCTAAGGTTTAACATATTTATGTATTTCAGTCCTTCTGGGTGCTCCATTCTGGCCACTGCAAGCTTCTTGGACTGGGTGTCTGTTCTTTGGACACACTCTGTCGCTTTCTGGGAACTTCTTTGCTTTCAGTATAACAAGGCTGTCTATGCTCATCTTCTTGCTTTGTAGTTCATGTCTTGATGGAGCCACGGATGTTCCAAACTGAGCCAGTTAGAGGCCTCAGTCCAGAAGAAACTCAATACCAGTGGCTGGTCATCCTGCATAAACTTCCAGGGGAAGGGACCAGAACACAGCATTATTTCACCGAATGTTTCCAATTCAAATTCAGGACACGAGGATTTCTGTATAAAGCTCCCTGTCTTCACACTGACAACCCTAGTTGTCAACACTGACAAAGCTTCTTATCTGCTTTTATCCCACGTGGCCTACAATACTAATTGAATAGCAATCTAAAATTATCAGTAATAATGCTTGTTTTCAAACGTTTTTAGATTTCTGTACGATTTTGCATGTATGAACATTTTTCTTGCATGTATGTATAACTGTGGACCACATCCATGCCTGGTATCTGCAGAAGCCAAAAGAGGGCATCAGAGTCAGATGCTGTGGGACTGGAGTTGCTGATCATCGTGAGCCACTATGTGGGTGTTGGGAATCAAATCCAGGTCCTTTGTGAAAGCAGCACGTGCTCTTTTTCATTTGTTTGTTTTTATTTACTTTTTTCAAGACAGGTTCTCTGTGTAGTTTTGGCGGTCCTGGAATTCACTCTCTAGACCAGGCTGGTCTTGAACTCACAGAGATCCGCCTGCCTCTGCCTCCCAAGTGCTGGGATTAAAGGTGTGCGCCACTGCCCAGCTGCAACAAGTGCTCCTAACCATTTGAGCCAACTGTCCAGTTAAATAATCGTTATTAAAAGTTATTTTAGCTTTACATCATTTCGTGATTCATATGTTCACTGTCTAAATTTCCTCATCACCTAATATTTACTCTTTCTTTTTTCTACATTATTTTGTGTCTGTGTTCATTTGTCCACACACACCACACATATATATTTATGCACACACACACACACACACATATATATACACACACACACACACACATCTATATCCATATCTGTTCCTATATACTACAGACTAGGATCCACATATGAGACAGAACATGCAGTTTTAGTTTTTTCTTTTTGAGACCGTGTCCTTGCTGAACATTATCTAAGTCCACCCATATTCATGAACATTTTGTGACTTCATCTTCTTTAGAGCTGATAGAATTCCAGTTTATATTGGTACCATATTTTCACTACCTGTTCATCTGGTGACAGACTAGGTTGATTCCAATCCTTTGCTACAGTGAATGAGGCAGCAATAAACATGAGGACGCAAAATCTCCGTGACAGAGGACAGAGGTCTGTGAATGTGGGCCCAGGAGGTCACATGGGAGGATGTGTCATATGGGAGCTCTGCTTTCCAGCTTTGGAGGAACCTCCAAACTAACGTCCATAATGGTTGTGTTAACTTGCACCCCTACCAGTGATGAAGAACGGCTTCCTTTTCACCATATTGTCTCCAACCTTTGTTGTCAAATTTGTTGATGACAGCCACTCTGACTCGGGTAATATGGGATCTCAAAATAGTTTTAATTTGCATCTCCCCAATGGCTAGGGATATTGAACATGTTTTATAATAGTCACTGGCCATCTGTGTTTCTTTTTAAGAGGACTATCTATATGTTCATTAGCCCATTTGTTGACTGGCAGTTTTATTCCCTTGGCAAATTAATTTCTTAAAGCCTAGCTGGCGCAGATTCTCTCACCCTGCGGGTTGTCCATCTGCTCTGCTGACAGCTTCCCTTGTCATTCCACAGGGGCCCAGGTAATGGCTGCTGATGCCGAGGGCCAGTCTCTGTTACAGGAGTTCCATTCGGAAGTTCTGTCAACCCATTGTCATGAATAGCATTTCCTGTTTTCATCTCGTGGTCTCAGCATTTCAGGTTTTAAATCAGTCCTTGATCTATTTTGAATTGACTCTTGACAAGTGGTAAAAGATAGGAACCTTATTCCATTCTCTTAAAGGTGGACAGTGAGTTTTACCAGCACCCTCTGCTGAAGAGGCTACCCTCCATTCCCCCACTGTATGTTTGTTACTTGTTTGCAAAAAATCAAGCGGGCATTGTAGCACAAATAATAAAAACCCAGTGACAGATATTGGGGTTCAACCTGAAGGTCAGACAAGCAAAACAGCAAGCCACTGGCTCTTATCTCTACCTCAGTCTGAAATGGTGATCCTGCCTCCAGGAATGTCAGAATGAGACTGTGTCTGAGAGCTGTCTCCTCCCATGCACCACTACTGCTTGGTTTCTATGGCAACTAGTGTGGCTACAGGGATTAAAGGTGTGTCACCACTGCCTGGTCTGTAAGACTGAACAGAGGGGGTGTTTTACTCTCTGATCTTCAGGCAAGCTTCATTTATTAAAATACAAATGAAATATCACTACACGGGCATAGGTTTGCTGCTTTATTTCTGGGTCCTCTCATCTATTCCATTGGAACACCTGTCTACTTAAATTAAAAAAATATTTTATCTATATGGGTATTTTGCTTGCATGTATGTACATTACATGCAGACCTAATGCCTGCAGGGGGAGAAGACGGCGTAAGATCCCTTGGGACTGGAGTTAGACAGTTGTAAGCTGCCATATGGGTGCTGGTAGCGGAACCTGGGTCCTCTGGAAGAGCGGCAAGTGCTGACCATCTCTCCAGTCCTGCCTGTTTCTATGACAGGGCCACACTGTCTTTATCACTGTGACCTAGTATAATTTGAGGTTAGGTGTTCTGATACTTCTGGAAGTTTTCTTACTCCTTAGAATGGCTTTGGCTATTGCTTTTCTAGTTTTATCAAATCTGCCATTGATTTTTCTTTTTACTTTTATTGGGGGTGTGTGGAAAATGTATAAATATAATTGATAGTGACATTATAAAATGATGTGAAGCTCCACCTTTTCAGAATGGTTCTCTGTGTAGGAGATCACTGAGATGTACAATGTTATCAGTCACTCTTCTCTAGAGCAACCCTGTGACTCACCTACCACAGGCTCCAAACTGCATCCCTACCTGTCACTGACACCTCAAATCCTAGAAGATCTGCTGAACCATATGCTCCAAGTCAAGGCTGCACAGCAGCCTGGACCTGCTGATGAGCCTTCTCCTGTTCCAGCTCCCTGCCCCAAGCTAGTAGCTTTCCTTGTCACTTGGAGGTAAACGGGCCAAAGTCACACACGCAAGTGAGGAATTTGCTGTCTCTAGAATCCAGATAGGTCTGAAAACTGCTGTGCTTCTTTCTTGGTGGTGGGAGGGGCTGGTGCAATGCTTACCCCTCACCTTAGAAGCAGCATCTCTGCATGGTCCACACCACCGAACTCCTAAGAATTTCACTGAGGCAGAAGACCCTTGCATTTTGGTTGGATTTATTCTCTATCCTCTGCTGTGCATATGTGTTACCAACGAGTCCAAAGCTGTTGCTGCCTTGTGTTCATGTGGTCCAGACAGCAATAATGCCATCAATATAGTGGACTGTAGTGCTATTTTGTTTGTGTTTTAACAGATAAAGTTTGCCTGAAGATCAGAGTGCAGAGCTAAGCCACTAGAGGCCAGGGCATGGTGGCATACACCTTTAATCCCAGTACTCCGGAGACAGAGGCAGAGAGATCTCTGTTAGTTCAAGGCCACTCTGGGCTATATGAGTCTGCATCTGTCTAGAAGAGAAACAGCTCACACAAAGGTGATTCCAGCACTTGAAATCCCACGCCTTTACTCTCAGCAGTAGGGAGGTGGAGACAGGAGTGACGTGGCTGGATGGAGAGAGGAATATAAGGCGGGAGGAGGAGACGAAGCTCAGTGCAGTAGAGGCAGGCAGTCTGAGGATGAGGCAGTCTGAGGACAGGATCTCCCTGCTGGTCTGAGTACTGATAGAGGTGAGAACTCTCTAGGGACTGGCCACTCTGCTTCTCTGATCGCTCAGCTTTCACCCCTAATATCTGACTCTGAGTTTTTATTGTGAAGACCAACTAGAATTTGTGCTACAGTGGACCAGTATATTTTCTGAAAGAGGCAGATGATCAGGGCCTTTAAAAAAAAAAAAACAAAACAAAACACGAACAACTGCGTGAGCTTCCATATTAAACCTAGAATGTCCACTCAGTGGACCCGTAGCAATCAACACAGTGTGATCTGTCAGTGTTTCTTCCGCAGTTATCCCAAACCCTTAAAATCCGTCCCCACATAGATTCTCCAGCCTCGGACTTGAATGAATTAGCAAATTCATTAAGCTCTTCTGCGGCTTAGTGAACCTGCTCCCTGATACATTGTCTGCCCTCACACTAGAAGCCCTTTTAGCCTTAGGTCTGGTCACCGGGCTAGAGGAAACTACTGGTGGCCCCGAGGGACGTCAGTATTGTCAGAGAAAGTCATCACTGGTTCAGTAAACAAGGAAGGACTGACTACCTCTGGCGAAGGAAGAAAGGGTGGTATATGGAGGTCAGGCAGGAATGGATCCTCTGCTGGGGCCGAGAGACTGCTTCCTCTGCTGAAATAAACCCTTTAGAAGCTGAGAGATCAAGTCCTCAGCTTCACTAGGGTCCTTCCACATGTCGCCATCCCAGTTCCTTGCCAATCAGTGCCCTTCCTTTAACTGAAGACACCCTGTAATTCAGCCATCTTCTGACGAGGGTTGAGTTTGATTTTGCACAACGTGAGCCCTGCGGCTGCTGGAGAGAGCACTCTCTTCCACGGCACACTTGGACTCTTTAGACCGTTCATGCACGTCTGGAGCACTGTATCACAGCGTTCATCGCTTTCCTTTGGCACTGACTTCTGAGATGCTAGACGTCGGTTAATTTTATCAGGTAGTGCTTTTTTTTTTCGTTTGTTAATATACTCAGAAGTGCTAGAAGCAACCAGCTGGCACGGTTATTTTCCCACTGTTGTCAAAAGTTTTATGCATGTAAATCCTTTGCTCCTCCAAATAGGCCAATCAGGACAAGCAAATGTTTTTGTCTCAAGGCATTCTTCAAAGAGTTCATACCCTGGATTTTTTAATACTTGTCATGATTCTAGGAGGCCCTAGTAACCGTAGGTGCCAGCAAGTTGGAAAGCCTGTTCCACACACTTAAAAAATCTCCGTATTACTCGTTTTTTGTAGAACCACTCCTGTTACCACAACGTGTATTAGTCAGGGTTCCCTGGAGGAACAGAACTGACAGAATGAGTATATATTCTAGTATCTTACAGCCTGTGGTACAAATAGTCTAACCACGGCTGTCTTCCAAGAATCCCATAGTTG